>JAKSZT010053759.1:1642919-1713034 GCA_026826555.1 Tolypeutes matacus | reverse complement strand
TACACCAATAACCAGCAAACTGAGGAGGAAATCAGGAAAAAAATACCATTTACAATAGTAAACAAAAGAATCAAATACCTAGGAATAAATTTAACTAAAGATGTAAAGGACTTATATACAGAAAACTACACAACACTGTTAAAGGAAATCAAAGAAGACTTAAATAAATGGAAAAATATTCCCTGTTCATGGATGGGAAGACTAAACATCATCAAGATGTCTATCCAACCCGAACTAAGCTACAGATTTAAGGCAATTCCAATAAAAGTCAACACTATATTTTTTAAGGAACTGGAAAAACTAACTACAAAATATATTTTGAGAGGCAAGAGGCCCCGAATTGCCAAAGATATATTGAAAAAGAAAAATGAAGTTGGAGGTATCACATTACCTGACTTTAAAACACACTACAAAGCTGCAGTGATCAAAACTGCGTGGTATTGGCACAAGGATAGACCTACTGACCAATGGAACCGGATTGAGAGTTCTGATATAGATCCTCGAATATACAGTCTTCTGATATTTGACAAGGCCATGAAGCCCACTCAGTTGTGAGAGAGTGGCCTCTTTAACAAGTGGTGCTTGGAGACCTGGATATCCATATCCAAAAGAATGAGAGAAGAATACCATCTCACACCTTATACAAAAATCAACTCAAAATGGATCAAAGATCTAAATATAAGAGCCAAAACGATAAAAACCTTGGAAGATAATGTAGGGAAGCATCTACAGGACCTTGTAATAGGAAATGGTTTCATGAACTTCATATCCAAAGCACGAGCAGCAAGAGAAAAAATAGATAAATGGGATCTCATGAAAATTAAAAACTTCTGCACCTCAAAGGATGTTATTAAGTAAATAAAAAGGCAGCCTACCTAATGGGAGAAAATATTTGGCAAACATATATCTGATAGGAGCCTAATATCCTGCATATATAAAGAAATCCTACACCTCGAAAATAAATGGACAAACAACCCATTTAAAAAATGGGCAAGTGACCTGAAAGGACACTTCTCCAAGGAAGAAATACAAATGGCTAAAAAGCACATGAAAAAATGCTCAACATCGCTTGCTATCGGGGAAATGCAAATCAAAACTACAATGAGATACCATCTCACACCCATCAGAATGGCAGCTATTAAAAAAACAGGAGACACTAAATGTTGTAGAGGATGTGGAGGAATAGGAAACCTAATCCACTGCTGGTGGGACTGTGGTATGGTCCACCCACTGTGGAGGACAGTCTGGCGGTTCCTCAGAAAACTAGCAATAGATCTTCCATATGATCCAGCAATTCTACTGCTGGATATATGCCCAGAAGAACTGAAAACAAAAATACAAACAGATATATGCACACCAATGTTCATAGTGGCATTGTTCATCATTGCCAAAAGTTGGAATCAGCCCCGGTGCCCATCAACAGACGAATGGATAAGCAAAATGTGGTACATACATACAATGGAATATTACTCAGCTGTAAGAAGGAACAAAGTGCTAGCACATGGAATAACGTGGATGAATCTTGAAGACCTTATGTTGAGTGAAGCAAGCCAGGCACTGAAGGATGAACAGTCTATGACCTCACTGATCTGAACTGAGGAAAGTGAGCAGTCTCTGAGAACCATTGTCTAAAAGATAGGTTAACAAAGAGAGTAAGAGAGGAGCAGGCTTTGAGCCATCACCCATATGGACATAATCTATGGTAAAGGGATAGAGTGTGGTTGCATGTTGGGGGATGGGGCAGATGAGTGGTGGTTTTCCTGGGTTTGGTTGGGCAGCACTGGGGGGTGGGTGGATTAGGAAGGGCAGGTCCAAATCCCAAGGGCATGTAACTGTGAATCTTGACATTCCATGGGTTGGGAGAGGGGGTTATCACTGGACCTGGGGGGCTGGGGAGAAGGGAAAAGTCAAGATCTAATGGGTTGTTTGGTGGTCATAGGGAAGGGTCTTCATTACCTTACAGTAATCCACACAGGACATGGTAAATATCATCAAAATTATTAAACTCTATCATCTAAATTGTAAACTATTCTGTAAATCACTGACAATGTTTAGTTGGTATATTTTGCTATCTGCATAACAGTTATAACAATGCTAACAACCAAAAAAAAAAGGGGGGGGCGATTTAATATGGGGTGGGGAAGGGTGGATCGTTTGATATCTGGGAGTCTCTGGCACTCCGTGTGTGACTTTGCTGTGACCTAAAACTTCTTTGTAAATTAAATGAAAAATTGGGAGACATGGGGATTGAGAGGAGGAAGGTGTCATGGTACACCAGACATCTGATAACACAGTGATAAAGGGAAGGAAAAAAAGGAAAAAAGAAAAGAGAAAGGAAAAAAAAATGAATATATATATATATATTTTAAAGGCATTTCCTTTGCTTTTTTGCCCATTTTTTGAGTGTCCCAATCCACTAATTATATTTTATTTCGTTTTTTTCTGTGTTTGATTATTTTTTTTTCCTTCTCTCTTTTTTTTTTTCCTCCTGAGTTTCCTCATGTTTCTCTCTTGCATGTAAGCTTATCACACTTGTTTCTTTTTCCTAGTAAGTGTATTTGATTATTTTATGGACTAAATGTTCATGGAGGATTTGGATCACAGAAGGGTTACAATGGGTACTGCGGTTGATTATTGTGGGGTGTCTGGGGGGGGGTTTCGTGGGGATTGGTTCATCCAAATATACATGAAAGATATACAAAATCATTCAAAGGATCGGGGGATGGGGCATGGTCACGATGGGTGGATAATCACACAATAAATGAGGGAATCTGAATTCCTAGCCTGGAGAGCTCTGCCACACTCTCCAAGGAAGCAGCAATAGTCCTCTGAGTGTAGGGACAGTGCCTGTCAAAATAGGATGATATACTGATTTTTTTTTTTTTTTATTGATGACTACCCTTGTGAGTCTTTGCTCTTGTAAATGAGACTTAGCCTGTGGGGTGCCTAAGGGTTGCCACCTTGGAGCCTTCTAGTTGCTCAAATGTGGCCTCTCTCTAAGCTAAACTCAGCATATGATTGCATTACCTTCCCCCCAACGTGGGACATGACTCCCGGGGATGAGCCTCCCTGGCAATGAGGGATTAATACCAAGTGCCAACAGGCAACACAATTGGAAAAAGACCTTGAATTAAAGGGGGAAATGGTAAAGACAAATGAGTTCAAGTGGCTAAGAGACTTCAAAGAGATTCGGGAGGTCATCCCAGAGGTAACGCTTACGCATACCTCAGTTGGAGCTCATAGAACATCTAAGTGCCTATCACTCCACTCAGAGGGGTTCCTGCGAGCTCTGGAGACACCCTGGTCCTATATAAGGGGGAATAGCCCCAGAGACTGATACCTTATCAGTGGGTTCTATTTTGGAATCTGTGCTCCTGAGAGTGACAGAATTAGGCTCAAATAAGTCCTCCCTGCACATGGCTCACCAGTCCCTCCTATTCAAACCTATATGTGATGCTGGAGTTATTAGGTATACTTCCAGAGATTGGAGCCTCCCGCCTACCTATGTGCCAGGTGTGTATGAAATCTAGGTGGAGCTATGACTCCTACCCTACAGCTCAATGGACTCATCCAAGTCACCTGGTGAGGAGACAACGATGGGCAATGGCCATCCCAGGGAATGGAGAGGGCCTGCATCAGCAGGCAGGATCATCCCACCCACCATATCCATGGGATATAAGCCCTCTCTCACTTGGAATTGGACTGGACATCACCATCCCAGTCCCCTCAGGATTGTGGGAAGAACTATGGACTAGAGTAGACTTGATGGTATTCTCTTGTTCAAATATGGTGATTCTAGCAATGCAAGAAATTATAACAATGAGGTGGAGCCAGTGGCCACTTGACACTTTTGGGGTAGGGAGGGGATGAGCAGTTGAAATACAGGGGCTTCTTTGGGAGTTGGAGGTTGTCCTGAGTACCGTTGTGGCAACGGATATAGGCCATTTTAAATCAGCACACACCACTCAGAACTGAATGGGAGAGAGTGTGGTCTACAGTGTGAACTGTGGTCTATGGTTGGTGGCAAGGCTCCAGGATGTGTAAGTTCATTGAGGGTGGTGGGCCACACTGTGGGAGATGTTTGTGTGGGATGTGGTGGGAGGTGTGGGAGGTGGGCATCATGGGAATCCCAGTGGGTTCCGTGTAATATTTTGGGTAATCTAAGCACCTCTTAAAATATATGTATATATATATACATATATAAAAATAACATTTTTGTAAGCAAATACACTTATATGCATATATATTTATATATCATTTTGCAAATGTTTGTATTTATTGTGAGAATTTTGATTTTTACCCAAAATAAAAATAAATTTAAAAAAAATAAAAATTAAGAGGAATAACACATTATATATTATTTGCATTATAACTTACAGTTTACAAGGAACTTTCATATCCCTTATGTCATCTGAACTCTACCTGCCCCTAAAGGCAGGCAGAGTTGCATCATCACCCCATTCTAGAGCCATGAAAGTCATCAGACATCAGCATTCTTTACAAGAGCCAGGCCTGAACTGGGTTGATTTCCAGAACCATCGAATGTTAATAAACAGTGTGGCTTATGATGTGTTATGCTCTAATTATGGAGCATCTACTTTCCATAGATTATGAACAGGTAGCAGGAGGTGGAGAAGTGTCCACGGGAGGTAGCCACCACTTGGCCCCATTGCCCAGTGTCAGGGGAGGGACTCTCCTGTCCTGGGACCTCTCACCACCTGTGTGGGGAGGTTGTACCAGGCCTGCTGTTTCCCTTTCCTGTGTGTGAGTTCAGGTTGCCTTGTTCTAAGCCTTCCTGATCCTCCTACTGAGGTGCAAACAATATTATGCAAACTATTAACCACTTTGTGAGTGCCTGAATACCAGTATTAAACAAGTCCCAACAATATGAAAAAATGACAGAAATATTCACTGGGTATTTTGGTGTATATTTTTGTTCACAGCTTTGAAAAGTTTTCAGGGAGGAAAGGCATGCAATTTTCTTTTCATCTAAACATGTAGACCTCTCCAATATTCTTTTTGTCAACCATTCTCCTACCCCTCATCTGTGCCATCTTCTACTAATCCATGGCACATGCCACCCACCCATTACTATACTCATTTTTATCCCCCTATCCTGCAAAGACAGAGGTAAGAAATCATATATAGTGTATAAACTTGTGTGCACCAGATTTTAATTAGACATTATGTCAAAATTTCCTTTTCTGTTCTGGCTCCATTTTTAGAAAATATTTTAAACTTCTATTAGAGTAACATATATACTTGAAATTTCCCATTTTAACCATGTTCAAGAGGTGTATGACAGAAGTGGAACACTGAGCTCAGGGGACCAAATCTCTTATAATGGGAAGTAAGAATGACTACTTATTGCTCCAGAGGGAGACACTGTCTCTATTTCCAAAGATGTTTGCTATAAAAACATCCTTGAAAAGACAGTACAAAGCAATGGGCTCTAAGGGCCTTGCTTGCAAGACACATAGAGAAATGAGTGACAAGCAGAATTGTCTCCTAATATTATGTCTTATCTCTGCAACCCCATTAGAATCTTCTTGAAGTCAGCAATCATGTCATACTTTTCTTTTATCCTCATCTGTAGTAGGCTGAATGTTGGCCCCCAAAATATATATTTCCATGTCCTAACATGAGGAAACAGTGGATGTTACTTTCTTTGGGAAAAGTTTCTTTGATAATGTATTTAACTTGAAGATCTTGAGATGAGCTCATCCTGGATTACCTGGGTGTTCCCTAAATCCAACCACAGGTGTCCTTATAACAGTGAGACAGACACACAGCAACACAGGGGAACAGGCCAGTTGGAGATGGAGGCAGATATTGAAGTGATGCAGCCCAAGCCAATGAATACCCAGAACCACCAGAAGCTGGAAGATACAAGGACAGGTCCTCCCCTCAAGCCTCCAGAGGGAACAGAGCCCTGCCCACACCTTGCTTTTGGACTCCAGAACTGTCAGATAATAAATTTCTTCTGTTTTCAGTCACCAAGTTTGTGGCAATTTGTTACAACAATACTAGGAAAGTAATGCAACATCACACTTACCATGGTGCTGGCCAATAAATATTTGCAGGTGCAAATCATGTAGGGCTCTGGTTAAAGAAAACTTGAAAAAGTGTTGAATCTCACTTTTCTCATGGTTGAGAAGCCATCCACAAGAAAATACATAATAAATGCAATGAGGCACACTGACTTGGTGCATATTTCTATACTTATGGTAGAGGGATGGCTGAGGTAGATTGAAAGAACACTGGACTAGATGGCAGAAGGTCAAGGGGCATTCAAGTTTCAGCCTCTGCTAACTTTGACCTTTGCAAGTCACTGGACCCCTTAGAGTTAATGAGACAATGTTATGTATTCTACCTATATCATGGTTTTTGTGAAACTATTCAGTTGATACAAGAGGTGGTACAAGAGAATGTTTTTGAAAATTTTCAAGCACAACATAGATGCACAGAATTACTTCAGCCTAAACATCAAGCCAAGTATTTCAGAGCTTACATGCCAGTGAAAAATACAGTTGGCTTATCACTATTTGTTTTCAGCCTTGTTGAACTCCAAACTTCTAAATGATCTTGTCTTATGGGATAGATATGACTTGGCACCATTGCTGGTACAAGGTTCTTGGAGGAGTTGATCTCAGATGATTTTAAATGAAAGGAAGTGAGTCAGGATAGAATAGGGACCTAAGGAAGAAGGGGACAGAGAAACTAATAAACCACACAAAAGAAAGTGAGGCAATTGCCTGCTGATGTACATCAGCCTGCTGAGTCATACGTGCAAGATCAGAAGGGGCAGCTTGCAGCACAAACATCCTGCAGCACACAGCACACAGCACAGACCCAGTAGCTGCATTATCAGAAGGCAGCCAAGAACGTTATTATCTGGCAGGAGAGAGGGAAGGGGCAAGAGGGACATCACCACTATCTACCTACCTTTCAGGTAACCTCATGCATCATGGGCAATGACCAGAGGCCAATCACCACTGGTCAGCATGCCCTAAATAGATTGTGGACAGCAGCCAGAAGCCAAGCACCACTGGACAACAATCCTTATACTGCTAAGCAAATGAAATCACTCAGTAGAGTTCCTCTGATTTGTCTCAAATATGTCAATCATTGTAGGCCATGGAGTGCTGTACCCCAAAAAAAACAAGACAGAAATTCCCATTTGTCTCCCTTGAGAATGCCCACCTTCGTCTCTCTGATGGTGTACTTCTGTTCTCTTGCCATGTCTGACAGTGCATTTCTGTTCTCTTGTATTAACACCCAATAAATTCTCTGCTTGCTTAATTAATTTGTGGCTCAACCTTGTATTCTTTCTCATGACAAAGCCAAGAACCTAGATCCCAACCATCATCTCTCATAACAGAGGGATTCTTGGATCTTGGGCAAAGAGAAGGAGTCTCTGACAGGAAGTCAGAGGATAGAGAATGATACCCAAAGTCTTTTTTAAAGACGTTGGAAAGATCCATGGATGGAATTGAATTGAGAGGTGATATGGTCAGGGATAATTTGATGAAAAGGTTCAGAATCAAATGTGAATAAATTTAATCCATTGCTGATGCATCAGTGAGAGGAATTATGCTGACAAAGAAGTAGGTGAGAAGAAGGGGTTTTAACAAGTGTTTTGAACCATCCATAAAGAAGAGAGTTTGAAGGCTAAACTGCCAGTTAGTGTGTTTGATTTTGGATGAGAAATGATTACAAATCATCCCAGTGCCTCTAGAGATGAAGAGAAAAATGCACAAAAAGCCCATTTTAACAATGCATTAGTTGAAGGACTGGAAAATTATTCAAAGGTGCCATGCCTGGGGGATGTTGAAAATGGATAATCAGATGATCTACTGGGAAATTTGTTGGGTGCTCAAGTGTAGTTACTGAGCTTTTAAAAAATATAATGAAATATGATTACATTTTAAATGAATTTGTAACATGTATCATGCCAGCCTTTGAATTTTTCATGTTTCTTTTACTTTGCAGATCAAATTGGTTCTTTTGACAAATAGCCAACAAAATTCAAGAATGTAGTGTTCCAGGTAAGCAATGTTTTCTTGTGTTAAGAGTATTTATTCTGTATTGACTCTGTAGGTGAGGAGGAGGAAGAAATAAATGTTTATTCAATATGTGTCAAGTATCAAAACAGATTTTCTTTCATATTACTTATTAACCTGCACACATGCTCTGTGATGTGGATATTTTCTTCTCATTTTTAATTTTAGGAATCTGAGTCTCAAAGACATTATGTAACTTACCCAAAATCAGTCTCAGAGGATGATGACAGCACCAATAGTGCTGTGCTGCAATTACATGTTTAATTTTTGTGTGTGTGTGCCTGGACAGAATTTTTTTTTAACTGTTAACATTTTAGTGAAATTGTCTTTTGACATATGATGAAAACATTTTTCAGTTGTTTATTGATGTTTTAAAAGAAGCTTTAGATTACATAAATGTTACTTCAAAAATATAGAAGATGCCCATTTATCCCACCTCCTACCCCCAACATTTTCCCACATTAACAAAATCTTTCATTAGTGTGGTATGTTTGTTACATTTGAGGAACACATATTGAAGCTTTGTACTAGCCATGGACTATAGTTTACAGTATACTTTACACTTTGTCCCACACAATTTTATAGGTATTCACAAAGTATATAAACACCTGTATCCATCAGTGCAATATCACAGGACAATTCCAATGTCCCCAAAATGCCCCCATGTTACTCTTATTTTTCCATCTTGTTCCCCTTAGAACCTCTGGTGGCCAATGCCTTCATATCAGTGATACAAGATCTTCCATTTCTAGAATCAAGGCTCAACTGGCATATGAACAGACTGCAGATTTAAGTCTCTGAGACATATGTTTAACAAGTATAGTGCTAATTATAGGTTTCAAATAAAAGTGGCAGAAGAGACCTGGGTAGGGAAATTATAAATGACTCTAACACTGTTATATTGGGGAGCATATATTCCAAAGAATGGCCCACTGACAGGGTGCTGAATTATTGAGATTGTCTGTCCTGTATATAGTATCAGGATTTCTCCAGAGCCCTCAGGATCCCTACAGTTTGGGGTACTGTTTACTGTGGTAGTTAAGAAGATCCTCCTGAGACATGCATAAGTGTAACCTCTGGAATAACCTCCCAACTAACTTTAAATCTCCCCTGCCACAGTTGTGAAACTTCTGTGATCCAAAACCTCCCCAAAAAACAATGCCAAAAAAGGTTAAACACATAAAAATAATAAAATAAAATAATAAATAACAAATGAAATACCAAAAATAAAAAATCTATAAAAATAATTTTTTTCATTGTGGCTTTCACCACCATAAGATCTGGTATCTTTTCACTTTTTACTTTTCATAAGTCTTTTATAAGACACTCACCTAAACATCCCTACTATCTACTTTGCCAACAGAATCCATTTTCCTAAATACAAGCTTTCTCCTGGCTTTTCTCACAGTTGAAGGAGGGACTCTGACTCAATTCTGACAAGATCAAAAGTCATGCCTTCTGGGTGCCATCTGGGAAATTTTAAGACATGATATATTCAGTGTACTTCAGCGACTAACATCAAATCATTTGGCAGAGGGAGAGATGTGAAGAGCCCATCCCTGATGCTATCACAGAGCCACTGAGTCAACCCTGTGAGCCACCATCCTGTATGAGAAAAACTACTTCCTGGAAGTCCTTTGTGTTTGGTTTTCCATTGCTTGCTGCTGAGATTACCCAACACCATCTCCCTGCAGAGAGATGGGCCCTGACCATGGGTCTTTGCCCAGTAGATAAGGTAGCCTGACTAGGCTGGCATGACCATGAAGTGGCCCAGAATGAAAGTACCAACAAAAAGAGGGTCAGAAAACCAAATTAGATTCAGTCTTTCAAGAATTCAAACTGGAGAAACAGAGAAATGCTTGTTATTTAGTGGAGGAAGGAGAAATAGAAGAAAAAAAGAGAGAGAATAGCTGAGTCATGGTCAAGGCAGAGACTGTACATTCCTGTGAATTCCACCTAGAGGCTCCCAGTGCCCAGGGAAGGGCAAGATAATCAGAAGGGAAATTATAGTATGGTCCAGATATTCTTATTCATTCCATGAGCCTCAGAATTCTTCTATAGAGTCGATCTGAGGCCTTGGCTCCTCATTCAATGGAATTCTGCTGTTTAGATCTTCTGTTCTAAATTTTATTTTTAGTTTTGGGGGGAATTGGCTGATGGGGGAGGAGGTAAATGAGGGCATGGTAAGAGTATTGATAAGAATAGGTGTAATATGGTGGCATATTTGGGACATTGAATTTGTCCTGCATGACATTGCAGTGATGGATACAAGCCATTATACATTTTGTCATAACTTAAAAAATTGTGTGGGGCAAAGTGTATACTATAATGTAAACTGTAGTCCATGGTTAGTAGCAATGCTTCAGTTGTAATAAATGTACCACACTAATGAGGGATATTGTTAATGTGGAAAAGTGTCAGTAGGGGGAGTGAGGCATATGGGAATCCCTTATATTTTCTTGTAACATTTATGTAATCTAAATCTTCTTTAAAAATTAAAAAAATAATAATTTAGAAAGAGTATAGGCAAGATGCTAAGAAGTGAAAAATATCAGTTGATAAGATAGGATAAATATAGGTTGAGACTAAAGCATAATGAACTTTAAATGTCAAGATGAGAAAAGTTTGTTGTTAATTAGTAGAATTTCTGATCCACTGAAATTTTCTGAGCAGAGGGATGGATTAAATGTGAACCCTAGAAGATCAATTTGGAAAAGTTGTATATAATAAATTGAAAAGTTGGTACTCAGAGTTTGTTTACGGAAATGAGATGGAAGAGAAATTAATTTAAGAAAATTCCAAAAGAGGGACCTATTTTGACAAGACTAGATCTGTTCTGTCCACTGTGGTAGCCATTCATTACATGTGGATATTGAGCCCTTGAAATGTGCCTAATCTCAAATGAGATATAATGTTAGTGCAAAGTACACACTGGATTTCAAAAACTTGGTTTGAAACATAATGTCAAAAACTTGGTCTGCTAATTTTTACATAGATTACACGGTGAATAGTTTGGATATATTGAGTCAATTAAAACATTATTAAAATTGAAAAAAAGAGTGTTGATTAGATAAGTCTGTTTGTGTTTGCTCCTTGTGCCTTGCTTGACCAGTGTCCACACATGCATTTCTCCAGGTGAACAAGGTGAGAAGGCCTGCATTGGTTTCTGGGGCTGCCTGAAGGCCATGGGTTCTAGGAAATACCCTGGGATCTCATTGATGCTGAGGCTTGTATACCCTAGACTAGTGCTCAGGCAGCCCAGAGTCACCTGGGCCCTCCTCTTTACTTTCCAATTCCTGCCACACCCTTTAAATAGACCAGCCTATTCTTAACTTTAAGGCTTCCATGGCACTTGTCACCCCAGGTATCCCCAGGCAGCCTCTGCCCCAGGTGTTGAGGTGTCCTAGCCTGAGAAACTGTCTATTCCTTCTGGCTCCATGAGTCCTGGTAGTAGTTCCTCACTTTTCTTGCTGTCATAAGCAGCTGCATATGATGCCCCACCAACTTGATGTCAGCTAAGACATGTCTTGCAAATAAAGATACCAGCTTAGCAGCTTGTCTGCCTCTTTTACTAAGTCCATTCTCCTTCATTCTCTTCAGAGTAGTGCCTGATGTGCAAAATAAATGCTTGTACACTGAGTCTTGAGTGAAAGAGCAGAGCCGGACATTGTAGCTTGACACCTACAGGGAATTAAAGGAAGATGAGACATGGTTTTCCCTCTAGAAGCTTAATCTTGCTTTGGTGGCTGCACACACAATTGACATGAGTTATACTGTGGACATCAAAATGTATAGACCAGTTGGTAAGTAAGGAAGGCATTGGGGATGAAGTTGAATTTGAGCTGGTCCTAAGAGGCTGGTTCATGTTGGGTCTTTGGGGAATAGAGGAGACAGGAAGCATACCCCAACTGAGGGCTCCAGCATCTCAGATCTGAGACCAAAGTCTGAGGCTCAGTCTGGTGGCCCAAGGGAGAAGGCCAATGGGAAGTGAAGACACCAGGCTGATGATCCTGAGGGTTGGGGAAGGCTCTGAACAAGTTGACAACAATATAAAGATAAAATCACCTTTTCAATCAGAAGAGCAGTTTTGATAGTTTAATTGGCAATTTAAAAAATTAATAGAAAATGTAATCCTTTACTTGAGTAAAAGGAATTAATTCATTATAATTAATAGTGAATGGCTTAGGAAGTATCTTTTTTCTGTTTTAACCATATGGATTAGCAATGTGGCTGTGCAAAAAAATTACTATTTTAAATTTAGAAGTGCCCAATATTCATAATGAAATTTTATGTACATTCTTTATACAATATATATTTTCATATTTTTCCAACCTGTATGTCTGATTGCATAATTCCTACAGTCATGCATTGTGTTTTAGCTTACACTTAGTTTTTTGAAAATTATATATTATTTGTGAGAGGCAAACTCATGGAAAAATATTTCATAGATCAAGCACAGCTCCAGGATTTTCATAAGTAATTTAGAAGAAAATTCTAGAAGCACTGCATTTTTCAAAGCAGAATAATTTTTGAGACACTGCATGTTCAACTATATGCAACTCTTAGCAAAACATTGAAAACCACTCCTACTATTGGGAAAATATACAGATGGAGTGAAAAAATGAATTACTTTCTAAGTATTATGAAATTCAAAGTTTAAATCCTCCCTTTCTCCACTATTTGCAATATGTTTTCATTTGCCTCCCCAACCCCACATGTCTTGTCTTGAAAATTGTGATGTTTTAAAATTATTGCTGTGACAATTAGACCTTTTAACAAAAATAATTTTATTAAAAATATCCCAGGAGATGTTCATCTCAACAACACCTTCCAGAAGCTTTTAGGAAGAATGGACATTTGAGACAACCATTCTAAGACTGCTCCTGCCTGTATTTGTATGAGTCTCTTAATAATAATAGCTGGAAATATTAGTGGACCAGTTTCCATTTTGTTTAATGGAACATAAGATTATTTGTTGTCTGTAAGTTGGTTTAGTGTTCTAATGAACATAATATTTATCTAGAAATGTATTCTTTTTCATTAGTATCCCAAATTGAATGGCATACTAATTCAGGAAATGAGATGAAAAGTATAAAAGGAATCCACCTAAACAAAATCAAGTAAATATTGACTTAAGAGTTGAAATAATAGGATAATGAAATGTACCCAGACAATACCTTGCCATAACAGAGAGCAAAGACACTCCATTGTAGAGAAATTTCCATGAAAATATCCAGTAATTAGTGAAATGAGGAAACCCTATGTGACCAGAAACACTGAGGGAGTCTAATAAGAAAAAAAACAGGACAACATAGGATTCCAATAAACACAAGATACCATGGTGACATAGAATCATTGGTCTTAAAGAGATGTTACAGATAAATGGTATTACTTGTAAGAACCTGAATTTAACTGAGTTCAATTGTTCACTAATGCATATTTTGTTTTACCCAGAAATACTTAAATATTCCATTCTTTCCATTCATAAAAGCCAGTTTAAGAGAAATATACATGCTGCTTCCTATGTCAATCTTCCCTTCACTAAACATCTCTGACCTCATGTTCTGTTTCTACTTGCTGTCTCAGAGAAAAGCCTTTCATCCTTCAGGAATCACAAAATCCATCCTTTTAGTGAAGAAAATATGATGAAGTAATGCTTATAGTAGTTTAGGAAGAAGTACATGAATCATTTTTTATACAAATACTTCATAAAATGAGAAAAATGCTCTTTAGCAATAAAAGTCTTAAGAACATGCAGGCGGGTATTAAAAATATACATTACTAAAATAGTTTAACTTGGTGAAAAATATGTTTCCTCCATTTAAATTAGAATTAGGAGAAAAGTGGCAAAGTGTCAAAACAAGGAAAACAGGCAAATGAGTCAACTGTCAACTGTTAGAACAAATTTATGAAAACAGCTAGCTTGAATGGACTTGGGAAGAGAAAGGAATAGATTCCCCATGCTAGAAATATGTATGAAGGTGACCTGAAGGTAAAAAGTGATAAACATGGAGTGAACAGGAAAATGGAGAGATTATCTTGAAATTTAAACAAAAACAAAAAGAGTGATATAGAAATGTTTTCTTGTAAAAACACTTTCTAGGTAAGTCCCACAAGCTCTCTGTATTTATGTATGCATTTTTGATTAAACTATCCTATACCAACATTCTAACTTGATATACTAATTTTCTTCTGTTTTACTTGGGGAAAGCCCATCCCTCCTTCAGGTCTCATAAAACCTGGGTCCTCATTGGTGTATTTTCATTGAAGGAGACAATAAAAATAAATCCATAATAAAACAAAAGTACTTATGTAAATGAATTCCTTAGTTAAAATGTGAATAAAAATTGTAGTTGTAAAGTTAAATATTCTTTCATCTAAATTATATATTGAAGAAGAAACAATGTCCCATTTATCAAAAATATGAGAAAACAAGACCAAGATAACACGTGATTTGACTATAGAATAGGATCAGGGAACTACCTGTTCTCACAGATAAACAAATTGTGCTTTTAGGAACCTCTCTATAATAATGTAACTAGTTGCAGTTACCAGAACCCACTGACAGACCAGCAACACTGAGGGAGGATTTAAATCACAAAACATGGCAACTTGGAACATTTGTTCAAAATAGGACTCTCTCAAAGGTCTGGTACCAGTATTGCATCATTTCTGAGGACAATTGTGGGTAGAGAAGGGCTGTAAAAATCAAATAATCCTATTTTCTCTCCCCAGAACCATGCTGCACTCCACTGCTACTATTCTCATTGTATGTTATGTAAATGTCACTTTGGATCTCAAAAGGAGTTTGGAGTCAGAGCTTGGCTGCAGAAGTAGGTTAAAAAAAGGAGTGACAGGGAGGTTCTGTGCAGTATCAGAGGAAGATCTTTGCCAGGGCCTCACATACCTCCAAATCAAAACTCATGAGCCCCTTCTTTGCTTTCTCATGTCTAGTAGTTTGGTATTATTTATAAATTCCAAAAATAGATATTGGATTATGTTTGTAAACTGGCATGTTTACACATTAGATTGTATTGGATTCAGAAGTTTCACTTTTATGTGATTAAATAACAATTAAGGCTTTGTTTGGGCCATGTCAGTAGGACATTGAGGCCCTGCCCCTTTGGTGGGCAAGGACTCACAGATAAAAGTACACAGCAGATCAGAGGAGTTGTTGGAGTTTTGATGCCAGAATTTTGAGCTGGAGCCTGGGAAGTAAGCACAAGGAGGAGCAGAACAACTGAACCCAGAGACAATCAAACCCTTGGGAGAGAGACAGAGCTGGTTACCTGATAGTCTACAGCTGGCCTTGTGGAGAGAGCAGGGCATCTGAGCCCAGAGAGAAACAAGCCCTGGGAAGAGAGGAACCCAGGAAGCCTGAAACCTCATAGATAGCAGCAGCCATCTTGCTCCAACACATGGCAATAGACTTTGGTGCGGGAAGTAACTTACACTTTATGACCTGGTAACTGTATGCTTCTACCTCAAATAAATACCTTTTATAAAAACCAACCATTTTCTGGCATTTTGCATCAGCAACCCTTTGGCTAATACATCATGTAACTGGCTTCCTTTGAAAGAGGAAGTCCAGTCCTGGGTCTCTTAGGCCTGGAAAGCTTTCTCCTTCTTTCCCTCTATTCCTGGGCCTTATCATCACTTGATAGTTATTATTCTCCAAGGTGTGACTGAATTTCCTTGAGTGGCCTCAGGATTCTGCAGTGTGAACTGGAAATCCCTCAGTGTAGATAGTTTGCTAGCACTCATAGGGAAAATCACAGTACTTAGGGAAAATGACAGTACTTAAGACATAATCTCTAAGTAATTGCTGGTAGAGGAGACAAGAAGGCACTGCAGAAAGTTCTTTGTGAAGATGTGTGTTGATGAATGACTGTGAAGGCTCAAACACATAGATGAGACATAGCATGAGCTGATAAATCCTGAGGTTTTCTTAGAGAATGTCCAAGGATTTTGGTGTGAATTGTCATGGTGTCAAACTGGGAATGGAGTCATTTTACCAAAGTGACAGGGATTATAGGGCCATGCTTAATGAAACAACACTTATAAGGGCAGAGCAAGATGGACTTTCCAGGACCTCATTTGTTCACTGGATTTTCCTTAAATCCTGCTCTTCATGTTTTAGAAGACAAGGGAGTTGCACCATAAAATGAAAAGAATGTACTGTGAAAATTAAAATCCCAATGAACATGACATCCCATTCCCAAATCTATGTGATAATCATTGGCAAACATTTTCTCAGGAGACATATTGATATGTTCTAAGTAAATTCATATATAAACTATATATAAATGTATATACTTATTCAATGTGTGTATATGCATAAAATGCTTATCAATATTAGGGTGATTATAGGAGGTGATTAGGCAGTTGGGGAAGAGAGGTATCATGACAGGCTTCTGTAAAAACAGTTCAGCATACTAATACAATAATCTATTAGGAACTTGATTCTGTTTACTTTCATATCTGTTAATGAGATTTGTATTTATTACTGAAGTTTTGATGGAGCTAATATATAATTGACAAAATAATAGGTCATTATCATTTATACACATTTTTTTCTCTAGTATAACATTGACTGTGTATAATAACCCATCTTACCAAGAATAATCATAGGAATATGAAGGTTATCCTGGATGATTCCTTTTCCTCATGGTCTGACCCTGTGTCACTTGAGGGAATTCAGGTGCTAACTGCTCTCAGATTTCATAAGCCCTGATTTTTTCACTCATATTTCTGCTGCCTTGGGAGGGATGACTGGAAGGCTAGCCTCAGCTGATCCTGTCAACCAGACACATGTTAATGGCCACTGCAGGATGATGTTCTCAGGATAATCAGACTCCTTACATGAGGCTCAGGAATCTGAAAAATAGTGATCCAACAGACATGAAGTAGAAGATGCCAGTTTCTCAACTTCTGAATTATAAACCAGGATTGTGAATATTGCTTCTCCTTCTGAAGACACAGAGCCCACTCAGTTTCAAGTGGAGTTGAAACAAGTTTCCACCTCTACAGGAGGTTAATCTTCATGACAAATATACTCAGCCAAAACCCCAATTTTCTCAAGTGATGGCACCAATTTGCCACCACCTGGGACTGAAAGAGCATAGGCTTAACTGGACTTGAATTAATTACTGTGGTCAGTAATTTGTCTCATATGACAAATGTGCATGCAAGACAACATCACCCAAAAACCCACTGTGGATCTCAGAGCCACTAAATATACCAGGACCTGTGGGCTGAGCTGTGACCCCATGCACATTACTGTGGGTGTACATATTTAAAAGGATCCTCACTGCCCATGTTTCACACTAGCCTGGGCTGCTTAATCACCACCAGGGATGTGAGGGGTGAGTTCTGGATAGTTGTATCATAGATGACTGTATTTTCTCCTCTAACCCTTCCAGTTCTTTCCACCACTCCAAATAGCAGCATCCCTTAATACTTAAAACTGCAAGTCCCTGTGACTGGTGACTGATCAGTGGATCTTGCACTATGATGTTAACCTGTTTTTCCAGAGGCCTGCCATGGCATGTCTTCCCCAAACTGTCTAATCACTTCCTATAATCACCACAATATCAATGAGCATTTCCTGCCTTTCAGAAAAAAATCTGTTCCTTTAGGATCTTTTTCCTGTCCTTTTGGTTTATGAGCATTCCTTTCATTCCTTAGAAAACAGCTCCCTTTCCCCCACTGCACATTAACATGCTTCATAAAATAATCCTTCTCTGGTAGTGAGTGCAGAAGTCAAGCCTGAGCTGTACCATATCTCCTCCTGCCACCAAGTATGAGGACTGGGCCAGGGCCAGGCCTGGAACCATCTCAACTTCCCACTACCAAAAATGAGGACCCCATGTAAGCCCAATAAATAAATGCTCATTACTCACCAAGATAGACTTGTGGAAGTTTCTCTTTCATCTGATGTACCCCTACCAGTTTAGCAGGAAGAGGTACTTATGTCCCTTGCAAGATGGCATATGGTTAAAGTATATCTGCCAGTCCTCCCCAGTTGTGATCCATGCAGCAGGATGGGGGGTTTAAGGGAGGAGATTTGTTAAGCCTCCCATTGTTTACTTTGAGACAAAAGGGTGCTAGAGCATCTATGACACAGTGTTCTGCTACCATATAGGTGAGGCCATCCCAAACTGATACAAGGTATGGAATGGATTTTATTGACATGTTTCCTGTAAATAGAAGAGACATATTTAACAGAAGCAGAGTAAGTATAGGAGTTTGTGGGTTTTGGGAGTTGCCATCTAGAAAGACAGCTATGATTTATAATTGTTAACCAATTACTCCAAATAGACACGGATAAGGGAAAGATATTCCAAAGAAAACTGGAGCTACTGGAGGCTGGCACATATCTGCATACCCAACAGCCCATTTGGTTGTGTGCAGCTTCCATGGTGGCAGCCTACTCAAGGAAGACTTTGGATGAGCTCTTGTGAAGCAAGAAGATTAATCTTAAGGATGTAAACATAAATGTTTACTAGGTACCCAGAGAGGGAGATCTTTTTCAGTAAGCAAAATGACAGTTGAAGTTTTTTCCAAGGCCTTAAGACATGAGCTGCCAATGGGTGAGCTCTAGGTTTGCAATACCTTACATGTTGTTCCTCCATGGGAGCAGGCCATAGTGCCAATTACATTTATTTAGGTTTTATTCACATTACTTTGGCAATTATTGCTTCACTTGATATATTTTTCACACAGTGTACTGAGCAATGTTGGTTTTTGAGAGAACAGAAATGTATGCCTAGTGTTTCACTAGCCTGGTGCATAGCACCCTTCAGCACTATGAAACAATCAGTTTGGAGGCAATGTACACTGCAGATATAGTGATATTGAGCTATTGCTGACCATCAAATTTGTAGAAGTCTGAAACAGCAATGTATTTCCCTTGACTTTAGGAGCATGCCTAGGAGATGTGGCAGATACCTTTATTGTTTTAGGGGTTGCAGTGACCCTATTAGCTGATAACTTAAAAGGAGAGACACCATGCATGGTACTGGGGGCCTAGTTTAAATGCATAAGGGATTTTGACAACACTGAAGTCCTTAGAAGTTGACAGTGATTAGAGATTGATAAATAATCCATGTTCTGTAACTTTAAGTATAATATGTATATAAAATATATAAAATGTATACCATTTATATATGAACCCAAAAGGTATAGATGTACATCTATTAGTGTGAATGTCTGAATATAGCCCACTGTGAATTTGATCCCCACTAGTCCTACTGGCCTTCAGCCAGCCTTTTTTTTTTTTTAAGACTTTAACACAATTTATTTTATGCTTAAATAATCGACTAGGTCATCCAGTGTGTGGTTTTTCATACATATGTAATTAGAGCTATGTGTCAATGAATGCTGATTTTATTTGAATATAATCAACAAATTAAAGAATTTCACCAAAACCCAAATAAAAATGCCCTTTAAAACACAGCAGCCTTATTAACCTAATATGACATTGCTAGAATGGTTACAAATGATAGGCTTACTGAAAGGTGTCTACATCTTATAGCCAGTACATGGTACAGTAATAATTTTACAGCGTGCTGCCATTCTACTACCTAAGTATTTCTGTTCAGTCCATTTTAAATACCCCCAACTGGGGCCTCTTGTGAGCACCGTCCACCTCTAAAGCCAGCCAGCCTTTTTGAATCACCTGCCTAAAGTGGAGCTGTGGCCTGGAGACTAGGGCATTCATGGTCATGAGAGAGACACTTCAGTCTTTTCCCTAATTTAGAAAAGTCAGTTTGCTATTATTGATTTTTTTATCCACTACAAAAGAAATTGTCACAGAATTTTCTCTAAATATATACATTCATACATGCATGCATACATTCCTATCAAGAAATTAAAGATCTTTCAAGTGGTTCTGTTTAACTCTTCTGGTTATTTTCTGTGCATGTAAACATGTGTGGATGAATACTTTGGAAGAGTCTTCACATGGGAAAGAATCCATCATGCATTATAAAACCCATAAAACATCAAGACAGGTCAAATGTATCTATGGAGTTGTTTGCATTATACTTTTCTGTTGTTCTTGATGAATTAATTCAATTAAAATGTCTCAAAACTGCTTTGCCTAGCTGGTCCCCTTCATAGATGTGTCTCTTGACAAAATACTTATGAAAAAAAAAAAAAAACAAATGATGGATGTAGGGTGACAAAATGCCTGAAAGTAACTTGTTTGTTCCCTGTTTCTAGGATAAAAATCAAAGAATTATATGTAAATTGGAAGTAATGAGATGCAAGCCTCCTTTGATGCCAAATTCCATTTCTTGTGGTCAAGAACATTCTGTTGAAGCAATGAAATATGAAAACCAGGTCTAATAAGTTGTCTGGATCTGTGCAAAAGGAGACCCTGGCTGTCCTCACTTCAAGTTGCTTAATTTACATAGTAAAATTTCCACCCAAGGGTGGAGTTACCCACTCCTTTTTTGACCATGCAATGTATGTGCAAGCTTCATGTCTTGAACATACTAATCATACAATTATATAACTGGATCTGTATGTTTATCTATATGCATAAAAGCTAATGCATAAACAAAAGCAAATTCTTTTCAAAATTAAAAGTTAAAAAAGTGATTACTCCTTATGTAAACTAAGCTGAACTAAATGCCAGCCAATAGTTAAACCTACAATGTAATAAGAGATATTATCATTGTTGTTAAGTAAGTTTAGCCCCAGTCAATGGGAACTGCAAGTAGCCTGTTACTAGACAGAAACCTGGATCTCAAAAATCAGGATGGGACAAAGCTGCCCAATGGCAGGCCTGGGCTATTCAGTTTCCCAGCAGGTAAATAAAGGTCTAAGTGTCATATTAGAGTTATTTTAGCACCCCAAAGCTTAGGTTGGAAATTATAAAATCACAGATTATCCCACCACCTGCCTTCCCCTAGGTTTAAAATGCTGATCAAAATCCAGCCCTAACTTGCCACCACAAGTGCCCATTTTACAGAAACACTCTGGCCATGACACCTATTAGGGTCTCCCAAGACTGGATCCCCCCTACCATAGGTAACCATTTTTTCCTAACCTCACACTGAGGGTGGGGTTCTTCCACAGCTCTGCAGGATCATCTGACCCTACATAGATGCCCAGTCTCCCCCTGGGACCCACTCTGTCCTCTGTGCTAGCCCTGAACTCCACCCAGTGGAGACCCCTGGCCAGGACATGATCCCAAGCCATGGTCAAAGAACCCACCCTGATAGTCTGATGCGGGGACTGAGCTTGAACACTCTGGGCTAGTCTCCAAAGCTGGCACAGTCTCCTTGGCCTGTGGAAAGTGGGAATCACAAATTACTAGACTGGACCCAGTCTCAGGCAATGCAGGGGTAGGCTGTAGGCAGCCTTGGGTAGTCAGAGAGACAGCAGGCTGAGCCAATGGCTGCTTAGGCCAGTGGGTTGTTGGTGCCCTGACCAATAGGGAATGTGGTTGGTCTGTTACTAGATGGAAACTAAGTAAAAAATATAAGTAACCCTTAGAAGAGAAGAGTTAGACAAATGGATTTCCTTTCAATCTGCACAGGCTGGTGTCTGTCCCCTTCTCCACTGGAATTTTGCACTAAATGTGAAAGACAAGATAAAGACTGTGAACTTGTGGATGCAGGAATATGTGAGGTGGAGGCTGAGAAACCCACTTAAAATGGAGCCCCAAAGAAAGCCTGTAGACTGAGCCCACATCCTGCTGCCCCTCAGTTCCAAAATTGTTAGTGATCAGCCTCAGAACACCCAGGTAGGAGTCTGGGGGATGCTTTTGTGGAGATCTGAAGCTGCCAAAGCAACCACCTCAGACCCATGTGGGTCATCAGCCAGTGAAACCCCAGGAACCCTGAGAGACATGGACCTCCCCCAGGCACACAGAGCTCCACTCAGCTGTTCCCCCCAAGCACCAGGGATATGAATGGGTGGCCAGGACCACCAGGTATTTGAGGACAGACTCTGGCCTGAATGGTGGACAACAAAACTTTCACTAAAGAGAGGGAAGGAAAGAACACACAGAGGCATCAGCAGCCTGTAGGGCTCTGCAGAACAAGACCTAGAGCTGAATATTTCTCTCTGTCTCCACTGCTCCCACCATACCCCTACCCCAGTGCAGCAATTAACATTCACATCTTAAAGAATCCCTGTCAGTGTTTCCACCTGTTCTTCCTGCTTCTTTACCTTTTCCCCCACATCACAGCCACTGTTCTTTTAAATTAAAATTAAACTTTACCCATAATAAAAAAAAAAAAAAAAGAAGAAGAAAAAAAATGCTGAACAGTTTGGTATTTAAATTACATGCATACTTTGGAAAAGGGGATAGTTAAATTAAATTTAGTCATCAACTGATAAATGATATTTATCTATTTGCTTTATATTCTTTAATAAGATTTTTATAGATTACTTCATATAGATCCCGAATCATACTATTGTTGAATCACACATTTTATGCTTTTTCTTGTCATTTCCATTTCTAACTAGGTAATACTTGATTGGTAAAAGCTATTAAATTTTGTATATGTATATTGATATTTGATACCTCGTTATTAAAATCTCAGCATTAATATTAAATAATATTAAACTTTAATCTTGTAATTTAAAGAATGATCTTGTTTATGTATGCAATCATAATCAGCAAATAAAAATTTGGTTCTGTTTCCTATTAAAAAAAAAAAAACTTTACCCTAGTGACAGCATTTACCCCCCAGCCCTCTGGCCACCATTCTTTCACTGCATTTAGTCTTCTCATGCCTCTGGCTAATCCTCAAACACAACCCTCTCTCATCCACTTCATAGCCATCACCTGGCCCCTGTCTTCATCCTACAGTGCTTATCCTCAGGTTGGTGCACTGCTCATGTGTCCCTCTTTACAGGGGATTCCCCGATTTCTTGTCCCAAGCCCACATTCCCACATCCATCACTCTGCCTTTCCTGTGCATTCTTCTTTACTTTATCCTCACATCACATCCTCTGTACTCTCTTTAATTTCCCTGTTCAGTATCTAGCTCCCTGCAAATATCAACTCCATGAGGACAGCAACATTCTTTCTCATCTTTACCATTTTATACCCAGATCTAAGGTTTTTTTTGAGGATAAATCATTTACTTTCTTACAATGATTGTCCTCTCCTTTGTCTTATTTCCCCACACAACATCCTCAAAGTGTCACTTCCTGCTTTCCTTACACCATCACTAATAATATCCAGTTGATGCTCATTGTCTATAGAAATGTCATTTTTGACTGAAACTATTAATTCTGGGGATGCCAGCTATTTTCTCCCTCAGCTTTCCTGTGAGGTGTGTCAGCTGGTGAGGGAGAGGCATGATAAGTGGGATGTGGAGATTTCTACAAATTGTCCAAAGAAGATTTCTTCATGGCCAGAAAACTCGGTGCAGCACATGGCAGAGAAAGAAAATCATCTGTATGTGAACTTGCCAATTTTGTTTTCTAGCCTTTCTTATTTATAAATTTCTCTCTAAGAATACAGTTTACACCACAAAGTATTTTTTCATTGTTTTAACTAATACATATTTAATTTTAAAATAAAGTTGAATTTACTTAGGAGTTATGACTATTAGGAATTCAACTCTGGTTAAAAATATTATTGCTGATGTTTAAATGCCTCCTATGGCTAAACAGTGTGTGTGTGTGTGTGTGTATTGAAATACAATATTTATAAAATATAGATAGAGCAATGAAGTAGGAATAGATCATTTAATATCACTTATATAAAAAAGCTATAAATAAAACAAAAAATACTGTTTTGGGCTATGCAGTTTGATTAAGTTTCAGTTTGAGTAAAGGTTTAAATAGGACTTTATTTGACTACTGAGACATTATTCAAACTTTCTTTGAAAAGAAAGAAAGTCCCATTTTTACTTTTGCTTTTCTAGAAATTGATAGTTTTGTCATCTAAAAGAGAGAGATGTGTGTGGCTCTGTCCAGGATGAGAAGATGGAGGAATTCCAATAAATGGAGAGGGCCCCATTGAATCCACTGGCCTCCAGGTCCTTCAGAGGGAGGCTGGGTGGTGAACATGGCCGGGAGTCTCTGGAGTCCAGAGTGGAGGGAAGGCAACAGGACTGCTTTAACTCTAAGACCCAACCCTGGAGGAAAGGCCATCAGACGGTTGATAGGCCCACACATTGTTTGGAAATGGCCTTGTGCTGTGGTTGTTCTCATGACCCCTTTGAGAGACATCAGTGTATCTAGCATCTCCATTATCACCTCTTCTAGTTTGGAGCCTTTGGTTCTCTATTCCTTTAGTTTATGAGTCAGTGAAGTTAATCTCATCAACATCTCTTTCAATCTCTTTGCATTTCTGTAGGTATCTACAAGTCTGTGTATTGTTAAAGTCTCTTTCTCTAGCCTGGCATCCAAAGATGGCAAAGCCTCTGTAAAATTCTGTGAGCAACCTAATCCTGTCAAGGAGCTGGCCTTAAACTCAAAGCCAGTGTGTCAGCAGGCTGCTTTTCTTGTCTTATATAAATCTGGCTTCTTCTAAAAGACTGAACAAGTTTTAACAACAATAAGAAACCCACCAGTAAGCTGATGACAGGTGGAGGTTGTGGAGGGTGAGGCCTGGACTCATGTCCTTCAGCACCAGCTCCATCACAGCTTCTTGCAGAATCTCAATGTTTAGCCCAATATCAGGCATGAGGTTCACAGCCCCTTTATGGCACAGTAGCCAACCATATGCTCTGTCCAGTAACCATGGATCTGTCAGCCACGACAAACCACAGAGAACTCCCCAGGATTCCACTTGGAACACACAGGAACTAGCAGCTTGGTCAGGTCATCAGTGAGAGGGTCTGGGGGAAAGTGGAGGAGGGGAGACTTGGAAAATAAAACTTCCTTGTCTCAATTACATTCTAATGATCATTCTTCTCTCATTTCAATTTTTTAAGTGATCTAAAATTAAAATCCAGTGAAATGTGCCAATATTAACTGAATGGCTGTTGAATTTTAAAACTTTTCACTCCCCCATACCCCACAGTATCTAAAAACCCTATCAAGATATGAGTCATTAATTTCCATTAGTTTAGAAAATAACTCCTGTACCTTCAATCAATACCCAAACCCCTCCATATACATGCAGCCTCTGTTCTGGTTTCTATCCCCACACATCATTTTTGCCACTTCATGTAATTCCTAAAAATGAAACAAATCAGAATATACTCTGGTGCATGTGTTGTTAGCTCAAAATAATATTTTGAAATTTGTTATTGTTGCTGTGAATGAGCACTTCTTTCTTTTTTTATCATTGAGTTCTTTGGCATCGAATATGTTACAAAATGTTTATCTATTTGCCTCTTGGTGGATTGTTGTTTTGCTTCAAATTTGGAGCCTTAAGAACATGAATTTCCATGTACAAGTCCTTTTTATAAATGTGTGTTTTCGTTTACCCTGGGTGACTACACAGCAGTAGAAAAGTTTCAGTATATGGCAGGTGTCTGTGAATATTTTTAAAAACTATTGAGGTATTATTGACATGATGTAAAATTCATAAAATTAGATACACATTATTTTTTGTAAATGCAGAGTTATGTAACCCTCACCACAATCCAATTTTAGAACATTTACATTATCCCCACATTTTCCACTTCTAATTTATTCTATCAGCTACATTTGACACAGTCATTCTCACCTCATTGAAATCAGTTAGTTTCTGGTTCACTACATTCTCCTGTTTCTTTGTTATTCATCTGACATCACTGCCCTTTCCACACTGCCTCTCTGCTGGGTTCTCTGATTCTCCAAAGCCTCTCAGCGTAACTGTTTCTCAGGCTCAGTCCTTGGACTCCTTTCCTTCTTCAGCACCTTGTTCCCTCACTGAAGCACCTTGGCTTTAAACACAACCTCTACTGCCATGTAGTTCTGTTCTTTTCTATCTATCCCATTTCTTTCTGCACAGTCCTGATAGACACACAGCTGATTTATGATGCTTCCATGTGGATGTCTAGCATGCCAACATGAAACTGTGGGCTGCTCCCAGGAACTTGCTCCTTCTCTTGCTCCATGCTCAGGAACTCCACCTGACAGGGGTTCTGGTAATCTGCTTTGTCTACTTTCTTCACTTATAGCTTTCCCTCCACCCCACACTCATCCCATTAGCATACCCTGGGCCGCATCATCAGAACAAGTCCACATCTGCCCCCTTCTTTTTGCCTCTACCTTCCTTCCCTGTTCATCACTGCCTATGACAGGAGGACAGTGGTATTCTCCTTCTTGCCCCTCTTAAGAGCATGGGAAAATGTGCACTTTGCTGTTCTGTATGTTGGGCATTAGGTTAAATATATTATTCACTGTGATCAAATATTTATTAACTTCATTATATTTTCTCTGCTTATTCTATCAATTGCTGAGAGTTATAAAAAAAAGTCCTCAAATCTGTGACATTGTGCTTCTGTCACTTTTCATAAGCAATGCTATTCTTTGTGTACAAATTTTAAAATGCTCTGTTTCTAGAGGTGATGACAACCCAACTCTGTGATGAAACTGACAGCCACTGAGTGTACACTTTGGAGACTGGATCATAAGGTAAATGTATATCTAATTTCACAAAATATAAACACAAACTTTCCAAAATTTATATAACTTTACATTCCCAAAAACTGTATTTGAGTTATGTTTCCTCCTCATCCTTCCAAATATTAGATACAGAATTTGTCTTTTTTCACCATTGTAATTTGTTTAAACTGGCATACAATTTTCATTTTAATTTTTATTTAACTGGTGATTAATAATAATGAACACTTTTCCATTTACTTGTTGACCATTAATAAATCTTTTTTTATAATGTATAATATGTTTACCCATTTTTAAACCATGTTATAGATATAGCTTCTTTTTTAGATTTTTGTGTTGTGAATTTGTTCTCCATTTCTTCATTCTATCTCCAATGTTTTCTTTTGGAAATTTCATTGTTTTAAATATGTTTTATTCTATGGTCCAACTAAGTAATTTTTGTAAGTTTATTCCTAGTCTTTCTCTTCTGTTTCCTGATTTAATTTTATGATTTTAGACCAATAATATGTTGTCCTGATAACTGAGACTTGGAAATATGTTGTGTTAATATTCCAACTTTGTTCTTTTGCAATGTTGCTTTGGGTGTTGTAGGTACATTGAATTACCAAGCAAATGTTAGAATTCAAATGGGAATACCTACCTCTTTTGAATGTTATTATTTTGAATCTTCGTATTCTTTTTTTTTTTTTTTTTTTTTTATGTACCAGGGCATGGGATTGAATCCACCCAGGACCTCATATGTGGGAATGTGGGAAGCTGGCACTCAACCACTGAGCCACATCGACTTCCCTGAGCTGGTTTTTTCATTTGTTTGTTTGTTGTTTGTTTTTATGTTATTAAGAGGCACCAGGAATTGAACCAGTATTTCCCACTTGGGAAGCACGAGCTCAACTGCTTAAGCTGCACCCACTCCCTTATTTTGAATCTTTACTTGAACATGTGGGGAATTGCATCTTAAAAAATGCTGTTTTCCAACATATGTGTATATTATCCCTCTTATTTTTTTGTGTTTTCTTTCATTTCTCTCATCAATATTTCTTTTTTTATAGTGTAGTGGTATTATGTCTTTTGTTCAATTTATTATTATCTTATTTTTTCCATACTATTGTAGTACGATAGTGATTTTTTTAATGAGTTGTTTGCTTCTATTATTCAATTTATATTTTATATATTCACCTTTACATCCTGAAATGTTTGTAAATCCACTTATTGGAGCACATATTTTTGTTTCTTCTTTAGAAAATTTCCTTTTAGGGTATCATGTGTCTTTGAATAAAAATAAAAATAAATACTTATTCCTTTTTTTTCTTTTTCTAGGGTTCAGGTAAAGATCTGATACTTCTCTGGGAAGCATAGAATCAAATCTGCCTGCCTGCTGTTGGGGCTAGGTTAGGAAACCAATCTTCCTTAGGAAGTGCTGTAGGTGGGGTGGTGGGTGGTAAAAGCAAAAGATGTCTTCTTCTAGAATAGGGACAGAAACCCTATGCAGCCAGTCTGAAACAAAAAACTTCTGCCACTATGTAAAGGGTAGAATCAAAACTATCTGCCTCTGGGTACATTCTTGGGCCCAAGACACTTCAATGGCACAAAGCAAAATTGTGTTACCACTAGGGAGGGGCAGAAAACACTCTCCCAACCAAGATATCCACAGATAGAAACAAATTAGCCTCAAGGGATTAGTTGGGCAGGAGGGAAGAGAAATTTAATGAAGCTACAACCCCAAGGGCCAGGCACACAGAACCCTTACAAGGTTCAGGAGAAAGCTGGAAAATGAGGATGAGTTCCAGCTGCCACTCAGAGCTTTGGTCTAAATTTCCTGTACATTTGTCAAAAAATGTTATATTCTAACTTGGACATTGTGAATATTATGCTATGGAGATATCTGAATTTTTCTCTTTATATTGATTTGTTTTTACACTTAGCAGGAAATTATTCTAGCTTCACTGAAAATGGAAACTGTTTTGGGGTAGTAGTAAAATATTTTTCATATTTTTAGCCTTGTCTAGGCTAATGACTTCTGTCCTAGACCTACAGCATTCAGGGCTAGAATATTGGATAGTGATTGTACACAGAATATGTATCTCTTTTTTCCTGCCTATTTCCTTTCTGGCACTCATTCTTGATTTCCCTGTAGCTTTAGTATTACAAACTCTGTAATCTTGTTCATCAGGTCAGAAGGACTATGGATTACATATGATATTTCTATATGAAAGATGCAATGTGGTCCTGCCCTCAAGATAAAAGTCATAAAAATGGGAAAGTCATCCTATTGTCTCTCTACAGTATTTTCCCATAATTTTTTCAATAAATTCATCATTAACTATGGGGTGGTATTTCTGATTACTATCTTGGTCATTAGCAAAAGCAAATGAGGAGATCTTATTTTGCCTTCAATTTTAAAATATGTTTTTGTTTAATGTATAACTCTAGTTTGACTTTTTTTCCTCTAGTGATTTAAATAGGGTGCTGCATTTTTTAATTTTATTTTTCTGGCTTTAATTGTTTTGTCATGAAGGCTGTTTTCATTCATATATATATATATATATATATATATATATATTATTTTTCCATATGATATGTCACATTTTTTCCCTCTCTGGACATTTTAAGGTATTTGACTTCCTAGTTGTTCATGAGCAATTTTCTTATTGTTGACAGAATTGGTGTCCATGTTCTTGGTTATGTCATAAGAAAGTATTTAGAGGTGCACCTAGGTTACAAGAATGTTGGAAAAGAGTTTAATAAAGATGAAGTTCACATTCAGGCATGAGTGTGGGTCTGCTCAAGGTAGAGACATGTACTCTGCCCTGGAGTTTCCTTTTTTATGGGTAACAGAACTCCAGATCTGTGCTGTTTGGGGTATTTGAGACAAAGCAAGAAATTCATTGGGTCATTTGATTCTCTGAGGGGCTTAAGGGTTTCTGTCCAGTGGTGACTGGCTTCTGGCTGCTGTCCACAAGCTTGCAAGGTGTGTTGTCAGACAGTGATTGGCCTTTGGCCACTGTCCATGAGGTGTGAATTAATACGAGAGTGGGTGGGTGGTGGTGGTGGTGTTCCTCCTGTCCCTTCCCTCTTTCCTGCTATGTGAAGAAGTTTCTAGCTGTCTTCAGATAGGGCTGCCTTGGTTGTGTGTTGTAAATTGCCCTGTGAAAACTTGCTTGTGCAATTCAGCAGGCATATGCAAGTCAGCAGTCTCTTGCCTCAGCCTCTCTTACCTTGTGGTATTAGTATGGCTTATTGGATTTTCTGCCCTTCCTCCTTATACACCTATTTTATCTGCTCAAATTCCTCCTGAGAGAGTGGTACACCCTTAATCTTAAGGGGGAGCTGTGGAGTGAGGGCCATTATTCTGCATCTGTTTCCCACTGATTAGGGATTGTAGTTCCTGCCTGACATGGTGTAAAACTCTCTTTCTATGCAGCTGGGGCTAGGAGGAGGGGTACTTGCTTTAACAGTTGGGGCTGGTGATATCCATGCATGAGCAGAAGTTTGTTTTGGAATGCATCAACCTTGGATAAGATAAATTGGGTTAGGAGCATGAATATACAGTAGCCTATTAACAGTATAAGAAAGATAGCAGAGAGGGGCCCTAGGAGGGCTATAAAACAAGGCAAGTGAGAGAGGTACAAGAAGAGCAAAAATGGTGAGAATGTAGTACTGCCATCAGCATTTTCTAGTCTGTTTGCCTGGTCAATATTTTTTTTCCCTGGACTTCAGAAGACTGGTTGACATTAAAGCAACATTCTTCACCTAGGTAAGCACATCTCCCTGAGTGGCAGTGAGCATGCCTAGAGATTTTTGGTTTTGAAGGACTATAGCTGTTAAAGAATTGGGCTGGGTTTGAGCAACCTGTATGGTATCTGCAGTTCTTTTTATGGTAGTTGTTAGCTCTTTGGAGAGAATAGGATAGCTCCATTGGGTCTGAAGGAGGCAAGTACTGCCTTGGATATTGCTCCTCCAATTCTGATTGCACCCAGGAGAAGTGGTAGGTGTAATGGAAAGTTCCATAATTGATGGGAAAGATGTTTGGATCAGAAAATAGATCAAAACACAATGAATGGAAGTGTCTCATTTCCAGGCTTTTATTTTAGGTTAGGAAATAGATATACAAAGGTACAAGTTCCCATCCAAAAGTGATGAAGGGAGAGATAAGCTTTACTTCCACAGAGGAAGAAGAGCCTTGTTCAGGGGGAATGGAGACACTATATATGACATTTCCTACAACTGTTGCTTGCTGTTGCTTACTGCTTTTTTGATGTCCTATGAGATGAATGGAATGGGCTAGTCTGGCTCCATTAAGGACTGAGAGGCAGGGTGGATTGCTGGATTGATTGTTAAAGAGCATTACCAGGAGCTCATCCCATATTAGGTATTTTGATGAGCCCGTAAAAATTTTTAAGAGGAGGTTGCATGCATAGTGACTCCCAAAATAAACTAAGGGGGAATTATAGGCAGTGTCAGACTTGCAGAAGTTAGAAGTGTTATAATGAGAAGCATTAAGGATTAGCCCTGTCACTCCTGGGATTTACTGGTAGGCAAGATTGATGGGACAGTTATTGTTGCAAGGTGTAAACTGTTGAGGAAGGTTAATTATGTTTTCTACCCACAAGGTATAGTTGCAAGTGATGGTTGTGTGCCCTAAGATTGCCTGGGGTTGGGAGATGTAAGAGAAAATTAAAAAAAATGGTACAATTGTTACAGTGGAAGCAAGCCAGGAATTATTAATGAGAGGTCCAAAGATTGGGGGCTGAGTAAAGTTGAGGGCAGGTCCAAGCAAGGAAAAATATTGAGGGCCCAGAGGGTAGCATTATAAGTACTGGTGGCATGTAAGAATCCTTGGGCAGGAGTGTCAGCCCATTCACTGATATCAGCTGACCAGGTGGTCATTTCTTCTGATTGGGGAGCACATACCCAGGAAGAGAGGATGTTATATATGTCAACAGCCTTTTGGATTATGTTGAAAAAGAGTGTTTTGAGCTAACCTGAACTATGGAGAGATTTGGAGTAAGATTAATTAAAAGAAGAGTTTTCAAGATTGTCAAGTTATTATATAAACAAATTGTATCCACCAAGGGAGAGAGAGTACAGTAGTTATAAGAATAGACACTATAAGAAAGAAGAAACACCAGCACAGGATTCTATAGGGTTCATGCTGTGAGGGCATTGTTATTAGTACTTAGATTTTGCTTTTTGAAGGGATACTTTAGGCCATCTGTAGAAGTTTGATATTGGACTATGTTGGTAAACTGGTCTGTTCTTCTGGACATATTAGATTGTATTAACTTCAGAGGTTTCACTTTTACTTGATTAAATTATGATTAGGGTTTGACTGGGCCATGTCAGTAGAGGGCAGGGACTCACAAAGAAAACTAAATATCAAAGAAGAGAGTCAGAGTTTTGATGCTGGAGCTCTGGGAAGTAAACCCTCAGGAGAAGAACACAGAGGAATAGAAAAAGGTCCATAGACACGGTAGGGGGCCCAGGAAGAAAGAGAGCCTGTTAGTCTGCAGCTTACCTTTTGGAGAGGACAGAGCAGCTGATACTGAAGAGAAACAAGCCCCATGAGACAGACAAGACTTATCCCAGCCTACAGTTGATATTGGAAGAAGAGGAAGAGGAAGGCTGAACCCTTGCAGACTTCAGCACCCTTCTTGCTCCAACATGTGGCAACAGACTTTGGTGATGGAAGTAACTTATGCTTTATGACCTGGTAACTGTAAGCTTCTCCCCCAAATAAATATCCTTTATAAAAGCCAACAGATTTCTGGTATTTTGCATCCACACCCCTTTGGCTGACTAATACACCATCCAATGCTTGGTGCTTGAATGTCTAAACAGATGTCTCCAGTGTGTTGGTATTTTCTTGGGGAGTGGGCTTCATGTAAGATAAATGCATCCAGCTGGCAATTCCTTTAACTTTAACAGCTGTGGGAGTCAGCAGACCCACAGAGTAAGGTCCCTTCCATTTTGGCTCTAGTTGAGAATGAGGCCTGTTCTCTTGCTAGGTTTTGATTAAACCTGTTTTATTTTAAGTTGGGGCAAGTCATGATTGGGGGTAGGGAGAATTTTGTTCCCAAGCTCCTGGATGATTTGTCAAGTTTTTCTTAAGTTTACAATATATTTAGCTAGTACTTGGTTTCCTGATCTAGTACTAGATCCTGGGTGAGAAAATGCTGCCGATTGACCATTTTGAAGGGGCTAAACTGAAATGGGATTTTTGGAGTTATACACAGCCTCAGCAAAGCCATGGGTAGATTGGTGACCAAATGTGAAGCAGATTCCTGGCAAAGTTTGGCTAGAATTTGTTTCAGTGTTTGCTTGGTTCTTTCTACCTTCCCTGAGGATTGGGACCTCCTGGAACTATGAAGATAGTATTTCATTCTGAGGGCAACTGATAGACCCCGGGTTATTTTTCCTAGTAAAGATGCCCATTGTCACTTTGGAGGGACATAGTCAGTCTGAACCTGGGGACAATTTCCTTTAGGAGGGCCTTAGCTACTTCATTTGCTGTTTCCCTGCTAGTAGGAAATGCTTCTACCCATGCAGTAAAGGTATCTACTAGCACCAAGAGGTATTTATATCCCTGGCACAATGGCATATGGGTAAAATCTGTCAGTCTTCCCCAGGATATGATCCCCACAGCTGGACAGGTGGGGTTAAGGGAGGGGGTTTGTTAAGCTTTCTGTTGTTTTGGTCATTAACTGCACATAAAGAACAACTTTTGGTAGCCTCTGACTGTCTTTGCCTTGTCCTGGCCCTCAAAAATCCTTTGGCTAAGCAGTTCAGGGCATCCCTCCCTCCATGAGTGGCTTGGTGGATTCTGTGGAGGACTTTCCACAGCACTGCTCCTGTCAGGTAGCCTTAAACTTCTTTAAAAAGCCACTCACTAGCTAGCTGCTTTAGTTTGCTCATCCTGGTTATACTCTGGAGCCTTAGATAGTGAGACAGGTTCTGGGATGAGGGACAGATAAAGGTTAGGGTTTGCACTGCAGCTTTAGCTGTTACATCTGCTCTGGCAGTTTCCCCTAGCTACTGAGGTGTCTGGTTTTTGGTGCTCTGGGCAATGCATAACTGCTATTTCTTGGGGCAACAGAATAGCCTCTAGTAAGTTTAGGACCTCCTGCTGGTGCTTAATTGTTAACCCATTGTTAGAAAGCAGGCTCAGTCCATCCACACAGTGGAATGTGCATGGAGGATAAGGAACATATACTGTGTTTGGATTCTGTAAATGTTGTCTCTTTTCCCAGCTGCTAGTATAAAGCCTTGGGTTAGGGCAATTAGCTCTGCCTTTCTGGGCTGAGTTCCCAGGAGGAAGGGCTTGGGCTTCTATAGCTTTAAATAGAGACCATTGCATAGCCAGCCTTTTTATTTCTTTCCCTAATAAAACTGCTTCCATCTGTGAGCCATTCAAGTTCTAGGTTTGTTAGAGGCTCATCCTTTAAATCTGGCCTGCTTGAGTAGTTTTGGTTAAGAGTTTCAAGGCAGGAGTGGAGTAGGGTTCCCTTGGGATATGACCAGTAGCATGGTAGCTGGGTTTAAGATTTGACACACCCTTAGTTGCACCTCAGGTGTCTTTAGTAATTGAACCTGGCAGTTAATTAATTGGCTACATGCAAGCCATTGATGGCCCATGACTTCAAGTACATTTTACACCTGGAGGAAGGTTATAAGGGTTAGGTAGTACTGGAAGAATGGAAATCACAAAGTTATTTGTTGCTATTAAGCCCTAAACTAACCTGTAGGGTTTTTGCCTCCTTCACTGGAAGTATAGGTGTATTTCAGGGAGACTAGCAGGGAATTTGAAGGCAAATTTCTAAAAACTTTTTATCATGGGCTTCAGTTTGTTCATTGCTTCTTTATTTAGAGAACACTCTTTTCTATGAGGATATGTTAATTGGTCATTATAGGAGATGGAAACTGGGGAAACCTGGAGAGCCCATCCAGGTACCTCAGTTTCCCAGACCATAGGATTTACTTTCCTACTTATTTCTGAGTTATAGCCATTGACATGGCATCTGGCTCTTTATTTAGAATCATGGCCAAGCACAAGTCTCCACATTCTTCTTTTGAGCACTGGCTTGCAGGCATTCTAGAGGTTTTATTTATTCTTACTATTTGGATGCACATCCCCAGGATACAAAACTAAGTCCCATCCCAGTGATGGGGTAGGACATTCAGGGCCAATTAAAAATTGATGACTTACTATTAGGTCTCCTATTTGAAAGAGGAAAGGCTCAGTAATGGATTTAATTTTAGATTTACCATCAATTCCCAAAACTGGACAGGTTTGGGAAAAGGGAGTTTTGGAATGACAGGTCAGAACTAAATAGGTGGCTCCTGTATTAATCAAAAAGTTAATGGTCCTACCTGCCACATCTAAGGTTTCTGGGGCATCTCAAGGTTGATGTTCCTCATGGTTGTCCAAGAACTACTTTTTGTGCTGGGACCAATCATTCTTCCCTGGTTTATGCCACAACCTGAGGTTGTGCTCTGCACCCTCCACCCCCTCCAGCCTTCAGGGTTCAGTGTACTCCTGAACCCAATGGCCTGTTTTACCACATTGGGGCCAGGGACCAGGGGGCTCCCTGTGGGGTTGCTATGATTTGGGGCACTCTTATTTCCAGTGTCTCAGCTCCCCACATTTAAAGCAGTATCCTGATGCTTTAGAGCATGAGCAGGGGTGATCCTGCAATGGCAGGTCACTGCCTATGGCAACTGCTCTAAGGCGAGCCTTCTGCCTGTTCCTCCATACCTTTGCCTCCGTGGTGGCCTTGTCATGGTTGTTGAATATGGGAAAAACTGTTTCTAAAACAGAATTCATTGGGGTTTGGGATCCTAGTGCTAGCTTTTGGTGCTTTCTTCAAATATCTGGAGTTGACTGGCTGATAAAATATGTTTTAACATAATTTGTCCTGTGAGTCCAAATTGATCTGGGTGTACTTTTGCATAGTCTTCACTAGGCTTTTTTGGAATAGGGCAGGGTTTTCCTTTTTTTCCTGGGTTATTTCTTGCAATTTCTTATCGATAATGCATTTGGTGATGCATTTTTTCGTTCCTTCTCATAAACATGCTATCATGTGGTTCCTTTTCCTTAGGCCTTCTTCTCCCCTTTGGTAGTTCCAGTTAGGGTAAGTGGTTGGGACTGCTATGGCTCCCACAGCATGTTGTTGAGGGTGTTGGGCTGCCATTTTACTGGCATGTCCCTGGGCCTCCTCCCAAATGTGTTGCTTGTCTTCTGGTGTGCAACAGGTAGATAAGATCACATGCATATCATCTCATGTTAATTCAAAGGTTAGGGTTTAATTTTGAAATTCTTCAGTAAATTTTACTGGATCTTCTAAGAATCACCCTACTTGTTTTCTGCTTTGAGCTAGATCTGTCAGAGCGAAGGGGATATGGACTCTAACTGTCCCTGCATCTCCATTTGTTATCTCCTTTATTGGTTAGAGACCACATTTGGGTTCTTTTGGTGGGTGGAAATAGACTAGCTCTGGGCACATAAGGTGGGGGTGCAGAGCCCCCGAGGGGAGGTGGTTCTAAGGGGGTCTCAGGTTCAGGAACTGGGTAATGTGGGAAGGAACTGAGGATGGGATCATCTAAGATATCTCCCTCCTTCTCAATTTCTCTCTGTTTAGGTTCCTTCTTTTCTGGCTCCTTCCTTTTTGGGGCAAGTTCCCTTTGGGAGCATAACACAACTGGTGAGGCCCCTTTAAACTTGTGTTCTGATACAGAGCCATAAAGAGTTGAACACATGGAATTTCTGACTGTTTCCCTTCTCTTTTAAACAAGACATCCAATTGTAAAATAAGGCTATAATTTAAGGTGCTTTTGACAGGCCATTGCTGGCCATCTTCAAGACAGTACTGTGGGATGCAATGTTATAAAAGAAGGTCAGTTCTTCTTTTTCAGTCCCTCTGTGGACAGGGTTGTCCAGTTTTGGAGTATATACCTGAGTGGGAAGTCTGCTGGAGTGCTAGAGATCATTCCTATTGTCTAAGGAGAAATGGGGAAAAGTTGATCTGGCATCTCAGACTCTGTTCTGACTGAATATTTTGATTCCAAATCAAAGTGCCCAAGTGGCTTATGTCTCAGGGGATGTTTGGAACTGGTATCCAAACTGGTGCACCCAGGTTGCTCAAGTCCTGGGGGATGTTGGAGGTGCCTCTCTGTCTCCCAGCATCCAGAGAACACAGAGACTATGCCGCCAGGTTTCCCTCAGGGCATCCTAGGTCTTGGGAGATATCTGAACCTAATTTCTGTACGGAAGCTACCAGGCTGAGTTCTTGGAGGAGGAGGTTGTGTTCTTCTGGCAGTTTATTTATTTATTTATTACTTTATTTTTTAAAAAAGATACTTAGATTACATTAATGTTACACTAAAAATAGAGGGATTCCCATATGCCACACCTCCCACACCTCCCACAACCTCCCACATAAACTTCCTTCATTAATGTGGCACAGTCACTACAATTGATAAATACATTCTGGGGTTTTGCCATTAAGCATGGGCCATAGTTCACATTGTAGACCACACTCTCTCTCCCACACAGTTCTGCATGTTATATGATTATGTAATGTCACTCAGGTTCTAGCAGTTTTTGAATCTGTTCCTGTGAGGGGTAAAGTTTGATTATTATCAAATGGCTAGAGATTGGAGGTCATGGACCTGGCCCATAAGTGAACAGAGCTCTTCTATAGGCCCTATTACACTTTGAACCAGATCTTTAAGATAGTTAGGAGATAAGTTTTACTGAAAGAGATGACACTGTGTCTGGTTATTCATGGATAGGAAGGAGGTGATCAGAATTAGAGAGCAGTTTAGGATGAGTTGGATCTCCTGGAATTTTGTGCTCCCATTGGGCTTCTACTTGACTCAGGGAAATTTGTCCCCAGTCAGGTTTCAAAGATGGTGTTATCTGTAACCCAGAGCCTCTTTGGATCTGCCCAAAGAGGAAGCTGGAGGACTCTTGGGTAAACTGAAATTATGTCTTTTGGGACCAGGGCTGGAGATCTGGTCAGAATGGCAAAGATATATATATATATATATAGTAAGAGCTACTTAGATTACCTAAATATTACACAGAACCTACAGGTATTCCATGTTCCCCACCTCCCACACCTCCCACCACATCCCACACAAACATCTCCCACAAGTGTGGCCCATTACCCTCAAAGGACTTACACATCCTGGGGTCTTGCCATCAACCATAGACCACAGTTCACATCTTAGACCACACTCTCTGCCACACAGTTCTGAATGGTGTGTGCTGATTTAAAATGGCCTACATCCGTTGCCACAATGGCACTCAGGACAACCTCCAAGTCCCCAAAAAACCCCTGTATTTCAACTGTACATCCCCTCCCTGCCCCGAAAGTGTCCAGTGGCCACTGGCTCCACCTCACTGTTATAATTTCTTCCATTGCTAGATTCACCATATGTGTACAACAGAATACCATTAAGTCCACTCTAGTCCATAGTTCTTCCCCCAATCCTGAGGGGACTACGTTGGTGATGTCCACTCCACCTCCAAGTGAAAGATGTCCAGGTTCTTGATTACAACATAAGAAAGAATTCAGAGATGCACCGCCATTATAAGAATGTTAGAAAAGAGTTTCATAAAGATAAAGTATATTCTCAGACATGAGAGTGGGTGTGATCAAGGTAGAGATGCACACTCTGCCCTGGGGTTCCCTGCTTTATGGGCTACAGGTCTCTAGATTTTGTGCTGAATGGTGTATTTAAGACAAATCAAGGGAAATTCATTGGATGGTTTGATTCTTTTAGGGGTTTAAAAGTGAGTTCATTGAGGGTAGTGGGCCACACTTGTGGGAGATATTTGTGTGGGATGTGGTGGGAGGTGTGGGAGGTGGGCAACATGGGAATCCCAGTGGGTTCCATGTAATAATTTGGGTAATCTAAGCACCTCTTAAAATATATGTATATATATATATAAATAACATTTTTGTAAGCAAATACACATATATGCATATATATTTATATATCATTTTGCAAATGTTTGTATGTATTTTGAGAATTTTGATTTTTACCCACAATAAAAATAAATTTAAAAAAAAATGTTGCTGTCCAGTGGTGATTGCCTTCTGGCTGCTGTCCAAGAGCTCGGTAGGGTGAGTTATCCAGTGGTGATTGACATTTGGCCACTGTCCATGAGGCATGAGGTAATATGATAGGAGGTGGGTGGTGGTGGTGGTGCCCCTCCTGCCCGTTCCCTCTTTCCTACCATGTAATGATGTTGCTACTTCTCTTCAGATAATGCAGCTGTTGGGTGCATGCTGTAAGTTGCGCTGTGATAACTTGCTTGTGCACCCAGCAGGCTAATGCAAGTCAGCAGGCTCTTGACTCAGCCTCTCTTACCATGTGGTGTTAGTATGGCTTATTGGGTATTCTGCCCCTCCTCCTTAGGCCCCTATTTGATCCTGCTTCATTATGATGAGTCTTGCTTATTTATATGTGTATAGGTTTATTCTTTTGGGGGTACTTTGAGTTTTTGGTTCCTGAATTTATAGATTTCATCAAATTACCAATAAATTTTGCCATTAAGTTTTAAAAATATATATTTTATGACTGTTATGCCTATCCACTTGGAAGTCAGCTGTTAATGTACCTCAATTTACTCAAATTATTTCTTTTTCATGCTTTTTTTCCTCTTCTATAGTTTCTATAGCTCAGTATTCTAGTTCATTTTTTTTCTGCCATGTCTAATCTACTTTCATGCTTATCCAGTGAAATTTTCATTTCAGATATTATATTCACTTCTGGAAACTAAACTTAATTATTTATTGTGATTTCTATTTTTGTTTTTTGTTTGTTTGTTTGTTTTTTCCTTTTTACCTATAAATCCTTGAATATATTTCTGTGTTTTAAATTCCTTGACTGCTAATCCAATCCACCTTTTTATTCCAAGGTCTATTACTGATGATTAATTTTCTCATAGTTGTGGGTAACATTTTCTTGCTTCTTCAACTTACCAAAAATATATTTCTCTGGATTTTGGACATTGAAAATTATGCTGTCAAATTACTTCATTTTTAAAATATTTCTTTAACAAGTATTGAGTTTTGTTTTGGCAGGCAATTTGTTTACTTGCAAATCAGCTTAATCCTTTTGAGTGCTATTCCTGAGCTCTGTTTGAGTATGGGTTTTGAGTTTTTTCAAGTAGGATGGTTTAACTCTACTCCCTTTGGTTGTTTTCATGAAATGCCCTAAATATTTCATCAACTGATCTGTGCTTATTTTTGTCTTACAGATCTTTAACAGTTGTCCTAGGTATGGCCTTATGATATTTCACCCCAATGTGTAGAGCTAAGGGATCAACAAAGACCACAAATGGACATCATGCAGTTTTTTTAGTCATTTTATTTTGTTAACTCTCTGGACTCCAATCCTTGACTCTACATATTCCAGCTACATCAGTCTTTCAGATGCTGATTTTTGTCTTCATGTCAACATGATTGATGTGTTTCCCTTATGCCTCACCACCAGTCTCTGTCAGGGACTAGCAAATGTCTCCCTTCTCTCACAGATCATTCTCACATATTGCAAGTTGTCTATGTCTATATCTGTGATTTGTGAAATATGTTGCCCATGCATCATGTATCTCCCCAAAAGGTATAATTAATCAAAGTGTTCTGAAGAGTTGACAAAAACATGAAGCAATTTATGGGGGATTCATGGATTCAGGAAAATGCAGTAGAAACAATAATAAAAATATATTTGAATTCATTAAAAGAGTGAATTTCCTAACATACACATGGTTAATGTGACTAGGCTATTATTAAACTGTTTCTTTCTGCAGATGTGGAATATAAGGAAGCAATTTACACACATAGACAAACACACAGTATATGCAAACAAAACTGCCAGTTGGTTTTCTCTGCTTTCAAATTACATGTAGCATGGAATTTGATGCAATTCAGTTAGAAATATGGTTTACATTCAATGTTTTTGTTTACTAAACTAATATGTTTTGGAGGAAATGATATATCCTGGGTATTATGTTACACATTAGAAATAAAAAGGTTATCAAAAGTGTTTGAAGGAATAGGATGTGGCTCTAGTAGTTGGGCACCTGCCTGTGACATGGGAGGTCCCAGGTTCAGTTCCCAGTGCCTTCTAAAGAAGATGAGCAAAACAACAAGCTGATGCAATGGGCTGGCACAGTGAGTTGACACCACAAGATGATGCAATGAAGAAACACAATGAGAGACACAACAAGCAGGGAGCAGAGGTGGCTCACAGGGGAGGTCCCTGGTACAGTTCCTGGTGCCTCCTAAAAAAATACTAGCACACAATGAACAGACACAGAGAGCAGACAGTGAGTGCAAACAACAATGGAAGCACGCAGAAATAAATAAAATAAATCTGTTTAAAAAGTGTTTAGACATTCATTTTTAAAAATGTCTGTTTTAAAGAAGAACTTGCATGCTTATTCAACCATCACTGTAAATTCAGGATCTATTTTAATTGATTACTAGTTTTCCTGTTTAAAGACACATGTTCTCACTCGATCATATGTTGAACATGTTTTGTTGGAAGATGTATATTGTGAAATTTATATTAATGAGTGTTGGATTTGTTCATTAAGGTGTGTTAAATTTTTAAAAGAAAGATCATCTATCTTTTTTGACAGTTCGTTTCAAGCTATATCATATCAGTAGGGTATACAGTAGGTATTAACTCTGAGTTCTTTACCAGATGACTGAGTGTTCAACAGGACTCTGGTTATTTGGAATTCTAATGTCTACCTGGCCTCTCTTACCTTGAATTGTTCAGCTTAAAATTACATTGTTATTCTTTCCTGTGTACTTTGAACATGGGAATGCATATTTAGGGGTTAACATAATTGCCCATTTACCCTCCTCCTCCCTGTTGATTAAAATTGTTGATTAGAAGAGACAGGCTGAACTTGCCAGCAGCCCAGTCCTTGAAGATGCGAGCAAGAGTGTGGTAAGAATGTTCTGAGAAACATATGCACAAGCATATTTCTGTAGCATTTCTGGGCATTGTCCATTCCCCTCCCAATACCTTTATAAACTCCTACCCCCTGATGAAAGGCATGGTAACTCTCTAGTGGGCACCATCAGGTTCTGTAACTATTAAAGGCATGTCTACTCCTGCTGGCCTTCTGAGTGGTTTCTTTGGAATATCAAAACATTTGGTCAACCTTCCTGGGCTTTACCTCCTGTGTTACAATGACAAACCCATGTAAGCTTATTTGAGATTTTTGGAGTTTCTTTTCTGAATACCTCCTTCCTCAATAAACTCTGTCTGACATATTTCATTTCCACTGCCTTCCCAAGTCCAATATTGTCTCCTCATTTCAACAAGCCAATTGTTATATTCTTGGAATGCCCTACATTCCAGAAAGTATCTCAGACAGGTAACCAGGCTTGTCATGGGGTTTTCATCCTTGCTTCCTTCTTCTTAGAAATCACAGTCCTGTTCTGCCTGTTGTTCAATGTCAAAACTTTTGTTTCTTACATTTTGTGCAATTTTGTATTTGTTTATGTTTGGAGGTTAAGTACTATCCTAGTTGCTACATCATGAGAGCATTTTGACTAGAGATACTTATATTCCTATCTATTTAAGAAAGGAAGAGAAACTTTCTTAAAAAGACAGCAGTCTTTCAGTCCACCCTATGAATCTTTGAATATTGTATTTGGTGGTTAGTTGCTTATACAAAAAGTGGGAGTATCTAGGGAGGGAGGGATTTACAAAGATTTTAATTGGTTTCCATTGCAATGGGAAGAAAGAGCCTGAACCATGGGAGGAAATAATAAGGTTTCAGTATAGTATATGATCATCTCTCTATCCCCATTCTATGCAATATACTTAAAAACGTCTTGAAATAAATGTTTTTACATTAAATTTTGCTGAAGCCAGTGAATGAATTTCCTATCTAATTTAACTAACTAAATGTGTTAATTTGAAAAATGAAAATGCTCAATAGATCATGAGACAGATTGTTTTTAGGTTATTTGATCATTTCCCCTTATCTCAAATCCTATTTGTTTTTAAAATGATTATGAATGCAGGAATGACAGTGGAAATAGCAGAGTAGGAAGCTCCAAAGGCCTGCTCCTCCACAGAAGCACTGAAAAAAAATAAGCAATAGTGTCAGCATCAAATTTACTGGAACTCTGTAAGATAGGCAAAGGTTTGTAGCAAACACAAAAATGCTGAATCAAGAGAAAAGCACCTTAACCACAGAAGGAAGGCCTTCTGCTGTTTAAATGAACTTCACCACACCACTCACTGGCACATAATAGTCTCAACATTGTCAGCTTTCCTTACCATGTGGATATCTGGTTGTAGCCAATTTAGAGCAAACATTTTTCCAAGGAACTCTGTCTGTTTGGACATGTTGGACCTTATCCTAAATATTGGCACCAGGTGTTTGCCATTGTTTTAAATAAATTGAAACAATGTCATGATAGAAAAGGGGCAGAGGAAAACCCCCCACACAAAAAAAGAAAGAAATGAACAAGCTGCTAAATACTGTGACAAAATGATATGACAAATTTGGAGCATATAATAGATACTTAAAAAGTCTTGGGGAAAAAGATGTGGGTGTGTAAGTTACTTTCTGGAATAAAGTATTTGAAAAGCTGTCATCTATCACAGAGAATCTAGAAAGCCAAAGGCTTGTTTGGCACAAGACACGTACTTAGGAAAAAAATAAAACAAAGGAATGAAAACCTTTGGAGACCCTGTGATTTCACTGGCCCATAATATTTATTCTCATCACAAGCAGTAAGTAAAGCCTGGGACAAAGTGGTAAACAGACTGGCTAAGTGTTTAAGAAACATGACAACATTGAGCTAATCTGCAAAGACTAGGAGAGTACTTTTTCATTTCTTTTCTTATTTTCATTCTTTTGATCAAAGTATTTTAAAAATTTTCTGTCAAGCAACCAGCTGTCCACATGCTAAAGATTAATCCTTTTAAGACCCCTTTTGACAAAGAATACAGATCTTAAAACTGTTTTAAAGAGACAGTAAACAGGGAAGCGGCTGTGGCTCAATCAGTAGGGCTCCCGTTTACCATATGGGAGGCCCTGGGTTCGGTTCCTGGGGCCTCCTGGTGAAGGCAAAGCCCGCCCGCACGGCGTGGTTAGCTGACCCAGAGAGCACAAGCAGCAAGGGGGGGATAAATGAATAAATAAATAAAAATCTTAAAAAAAAATAAAAATAAAAAAAAATAAAGAGACAGTAAACAAATAAGAAACTACAAACTACAGCAGGTAACAACATAAAATCCTGAGTAGGGTAAAATCTAACTTCTAAAGCAATCATTCTATACTATTCAAAATGTCATATTTCAAAAAAAAAAATTGGGACACAAAGAAACTACAATATTTGACTGATTCATAAGAAAAAACAATTAACAGTGTCCCTACAGAAGAAGAGAATTTGGGCTTATCAGGCAAACACTTCAAATCAGTTGTCTTAAATATGCTCAAAGAGTTAAAGGAAATCATAAACAAAAATTTAGAAAAGCAAGAGAATGATCATTCTACAAATAGAGAAAATAAATTAAGTGTTAGATATAAAAATAAAGAAATAGAATTTCTGGACTTTAAAGCTATAAACACAAGTAAAAAATTTACTAAAGGATGTAACAACACAATTGAAAGACAGAAGAAAAACCAGGAACTGTTCAGATAGGTCAATTGAAATTATCCATTCTGACAAGCAGGAAAAAAAAATGAGATGAAGACAACTGAATAGAGTCTAAGAGACTTGGGACATCATCAAGTATATGAAGATACTTATAATGGAAATCTTTGAAGTGGATGGAGGGAATGGAATATTGGGTAAACAAATTTTTGGAAAAAATATCTTAAAACTTACTAAATTTAATTAGGACTTGAATCTACACATCCAAGAAGCTCAGTGAATTTCCAGAATGTGAAATGGAAATGATCCACAGTTTGAAATATTTTAATGAAAATATTGAAAAACAAGCACAAAGAAAGAATCTTGAAAACAGAAAGAAAGAAGGCACCACATACATAGAATCAGCATTCATATTAGGTTAGTCCATTCCAGATCTGACCCACCTCACTCAGGTGGTTCTTAATGCTCTTACTGTAGTCCTTTGAAAGAGAATTAAATTCAGATGAAGAGAAAAAAACATGTATTCCAAGTATAGAAAGGAGCTGTGTAAAATGACAGCTCTCTACCAAACTGAGAGGGATATGTTAAAACAAAGAAAGACTTGGACAGATCCAGCTTGGTGAGTGAGTGTTTATTATGGGGCTTACATGGAGAAGCTCTTCCACCTTTGTGGATCCAAGTCTGGTAGTGGCCTAAAATACTCATCCTCACTGGCAGGAGGAGAGCTGGTGCTTCTGAGGCTCAACTATCGGCACTCACCCCAAAATGAGAGAAGTCTTTTAAAGTACATGTCTTTGTGCAGATAGCAGCACATGTGTGGGGAGCATGATTTAAAGATGCAGCACTCAGGACATATGATTACAGATCAGACATTTGCAATATTTCCCAGCAAAGCAGAAGTTACACTTTCACAAAAGGAGCATTTACACTGTTTGTCAGTAGGGCTGAAGTTACATCTTTACAGTAATTATGTAAGGGATCTATTGATATGAAAGTAGTCGAGCAGTACACAGAACAGATCATTCTTAGAGTTTCTGAAAGAGAAGTCTAAGCATTTATGATACAAGATATACTTATCAGCCATGAACTCACAGTTATTTCTCAAGGCTTGCATTATGGAATGAAATGCTGCTGTGACTGGAAGAGGAAAAAGCTGGATAGGTTGGCGGGAAAATGCAGTCATTTTAGCCACACCACAGAAGCAAGAAGCTTAGAGCAAGACACACTGGAAGAGAAGGGAGAGACTAGAAGATGCTTCTATGTGCCCTGCCATGTGGAAGAAGAGTCTAAGATCACTGGCAGCTGGTCTTTGGGGAGAATGTGTCACCTGATGAAGCCTTGATTTAGACATTTTTCTCACTTCAAAACTTTAAGCTTGTAAATTCCCATGGTTAAAAGTTAACGCATTATATAGTATCTGCTCTTGGCAGCTTAGCAAATTAAAACACTTATAACTATCCATGGATCTCAGGTATTGAGATGACATTTATAATGTGATGAATGAGAGACAAAAAACAGGCAAAACTTTCCTTCAAAAATGAAGGAGAATTTTGTTATTCCTTGGTACATAAAAGCTGAGAGACATCATCACTAATACACCTGCACTACTAGGAATATTGAGTACTCACTGAGTATGAAATAAAAGTACACCATAGAGTAACTCAAGGATAAATGAAAAAATAAAAAATATTTATAAAGATAAATAGTTGGGTAAATAAAAATTCCAGTATTACCATAAATTTAATTTGTAACTCTTCTTTTTCTTCATATATGATTTAAAAAGTCAAATGCAAAAACAATCATTATAAATTAATAATAATAAGGTATTAAAGATGTATTAATAAATTTGTGACAATAACAACATTAGAAGGAGGGATGGACTGTTAGAAACAGTAAAGTAAAAGAGGAAGAGTTAAAAGTGAAAACCACAAAAAAGCAATTAAGCACAAAAGAAAGCTGTAATGGAGGAAATAGAGAACATATATAACATATTCTGAAATGCTCCAATTAAAGGCAGAGATTGCCAGAATGGATTTTAAAAAAGAATGACATATAAACACAAAATAAATGAGGGAATCTGAATTCCTAGCATGGAGAGCACTGCCACAGTCTCCAAGGGAGCACCAATAGTCCTCTGAGAGTAGGGACAGTGCCTGGCAAAATAGGAAGACCCACTGATGGTTTTTTTTTTTTTTTTATTGATGACTACCCTTGTGAGTCTTTGCTCTTGTAAATGAGTCTTAGCCTGCAGTTGTGGGGTGCCTAAGGGTTGCCACCTGAGAGCCTCCTTGTTGCTCAAATGTGGCCTCTCTCTAAGCCAAACTCAGCATATGATTGCATTACCTTCTCCCCAACGTGGGACATGATTCCCGGGGATGAGCCTCCCTGGCAACGAGGGATTAATACCAAGTGCCAACTGGCAACACAACTGGAAAAAGACCTTGAATAAAAGGGGAAAATGGTAAAGACAAATGAGTTCAAGTGGCTAAGAGACTTCAAAGAGAGTCGGGAGGTCATCCCAGAGGTAACTCTTACACACACCTCTGTAGGAGCTCATAGAACATCTAAGTGCCTAGCACCCCACTCATTGGGGTTTCTGAGAGCTCCGGAGACACCCTGGTCCTATATAAGGGGGGATAGCCCCAGAGACTGATGCCTTATCAGTGGGTTCTATTTTGGAATCTGTGCTCCTGAGAGTGACAGAATTAGACTCAAATAAGTCCTCCCTGCACATGGTCCACCAGTCCCTTCTATTCAAACCTATATGTGATGCTGGAGTTTTTAGGTATACTTCCAGAGACTGGAGCCTCCCGCCTACCTATATGCCAGGTGTGCATGAAATCTAGGTGGAGCTGCAACTCCTACCCTACAGCTCAATGGACTCATCCAAGTCACCTGGTGAGGAGACAACGATGGGCAATGGCCATCCCAGGGAATGGAGAGGGCCTACATCTGCAGGCAGGATCATCCCACCCACCATATCCATGGGATATAAGCCCTCTCTCACTTGGAGTTGGACTGGACATCACCATCCCAGTGCCCTCAGGATTGGGGGAAGAACTATGGACTAGAGTGGACTTGATGGTATTCTCTTGTTCACATATGGTGATTCTAGCAATGCAAGAAATTATAACAATGAGGTGGAGCCAGTGGCCACTTGACACTTTTGGGGTAGGGAGGGGACAAGCAGTTGAAATACAGTGGCTTCTTTGGGAGTTGGAGGTTGTCCTGAGTACTGTTGTGGCAACGGATGTAGGCCATTTTAAATCAGCACACACCACTCAGAACTGAATGGGAGAGAGTGTGGTCTACAGTGTGAACTATGGTCTATGGTTGGTGGCAAGGCTCCAGGATGTGTAAGTTCATTGAGGGTGGTGGGCCACACTTGGGGGAGATGTTTGTGTGGGAGGTGGTGGGAGGTGTGGGAGGTGGGCAACATGGGAATCCCCGTGGTTTCCGTGTAATATTTTGGGTAATCTAAGCACCTCTTAAAATATATGTATATATATATATATATATAAATAACATTTTTGTAAGCAAATACACATATATGCATATATATTTATATATCATTTTGCAAATGTTTGTATGTATTGTGAGAATTTTGATTTTTACCCATAATAAAAAAAAATTAAATTAAATTAAATTAAAAAAAAAAAAAAGAAGAATGACATAACCCAACTATATGCTGTCTACAGGAGACTCTATTTATTTATTTATTTATAAATATATTTTTTTAATTTTTTAAAGATACTTAGATTATATAAATGTTACACAAAAAATATAGGGATACCCATATGCCCCACTCTCCACACCTTCCACACCCTACCACACAAACATCCTTCATTATTGTGGCACATTCATTGCAATTGATAAACACATCCAGGGACATTGCCACTGAGCATAGGCCATAGTTCACATAGTAGTTTAAACTCTCTCCCACACAGTTCTGCAGGTTATAGGAAGATATCTAAAGGCCTATAGCTGGCATTGCAATGTCTTTCAGAACAATTCTCAAGTCCTGAAAATCCACCATATTACACCTGTTTTTCTTCTCCTTGTCCTCGGAGCCTCCAGTGTCCACTCTCTCCACATTAATGTTGTAATTTCCTTGAATGCTAGAATGACAATAAGTCTATAGTAGAATACCAGTAAGTTCACTCTAGTCCATAATTCACTCCCCAATCCCTGGATTCTGGGATGGTGATGTCCACTCCACCTCTAATTGAGAGGAGCCTTTAACCCCATACAGCCAATGGATGGGACTTTCTTGCTTGCAGTTATAGGCTCTCATTTCTTTGGTATGTTGTTTGTCAATCCTCAACTCCTTGTTAGTTGTCCTAGATGACTCTAATGAACTGGAGAGTAAGTGTTGCAACTCAACTGATGCTCAGGGCCCAGCTGGTACATGGACAGCCCAAAGATTCAAGTCACTTGGATGTACACCTACAAACTCCAGCATCAAGTATAGGTTCCAATAGAAGGGACAGATGAGTCTTGTGTAGGGAAGCCGTGACTGAGTCCAACATTATCACTCTCAGGAACACAAACTACAAAGTTGGGCTCACTGGCAATGCATCAAACTCCCAAGCTATCTGTCCTGACCATAGGACCTGGTGTCTCCAGAGCCCTCAGAAGCCCCACTGTTTGGGATAGTATCCACTTTGGCAGTTTATGAGATTCTGCTGAGGGTTGCATAAGTGTAACCTCTAGGATGACCTCCTACTCACTTTGAAGTCTCTTAGCCATATAAACTCATTTGTTTTTACATTTTCCCCCTTTTATTTGAAGTTTTTCTCCAGTTGCCTTGCTAGTTGGTGCTTGATAGTTATCCCTCAGTTCCAGGGAAGCTCATTCCTGGGAGTCATGTCCCACACTGGGGGAGAAGGTAATGCATTTATATGCTGAGTTTGACTTAGAGAGAGGCCACATTTGAGCAACAAAGAGGCTCTCAGGAGGCAACTCTTAAGCACCCCACAACACTAGGCTAACTTTCAATTTCAAGAGCAAAGTCTCACAAGCATAGTCATCAATATCAAGGGCCCATCAATGGACCATTTAGAACAAAAGATATGAATAGAGAAAATGAGATGAAAAGAAAGGTGAGGTTGCTAAATTAATATAAAAAATACTTTAGATTAAAACTGTTGTTAGAGACAAAGAAAGTATTACAATTGTTAAAATGCTATAAATCTAGATATAATAATTACAAACTTTAGGCACCAAAGAGCAAAGCACCCAAATAATGAAACAAAAATGAACAAAATTCAGGAGAGAGAGAGTTTCTATAATAATGTTGCAAATTCAGTACTCCAGTTTCAATAATGGATAAAAGAATTAGATTGAAGATTAATAATAAAATAGATGACTCTTGAAAAACACTCTAAAAAACTAGACCTAAGAGATTTACACATATCATTCCACCCCAAAACAGTAGACAACACATTATTTTCAAATGCTCATGGAATATTCTACAGGATGTACCACTGGTTAGGCCATAAAATGAGTCTTAATAAACTTAAATTTTTTAAATCATGCAAGTTATCTTCACGGACCACAATGAAATGAAATTAGATATCAATAATGAAAATAAAATCTTGAAGAGTCACAAGTCCATTCAATAAAGAATATTCTCTTCAATAAGCGTTGCTGAGACAGCTGTATGTTCACATGCAAGAATATGAAGTTGGATTTCTTCCTCACATCATAAACAAAAATTAACTCAAAGATCTAAAGACAAGGGTTAAATTATATAAATTTAGAAGAAAATATGAGCAAACCTTCATAATCATTATTTGGCAACAGATTCCTATATCTGCCACCAAAAGCTAAACAAGGGGATTGAAATCAAAGCAAATGAGAAAAAATTTCACATACACTAGGACAGACAAATTTTTAAAATTGAAAGTATTTTGACAAGGAGTGGGATAAATTTGAGCCCTTGTACATTACCTGGGGGAATATAAAATGGTGCAGCTCCTGTGTAAAACAGTTAGGCAATCTTTAAAATGTTAAACATAGATATATTATATGACACAGCATTGCACATCTAGATATAATCTTGAAGAACTGAAAAAAAATTCAAACAAATAGTACTACATGAATTTTCATACCAGCATTAATCACTAGTAGCCAAATTATGGAAATAAGCAAAATGGTCATCACAGAGGAATGGAAGACAAAATGAAGTATATACATAAATGCAATTTTTAGCTATAAAAATGAATGACATCCTGTTACATACTATAACATGGATGAATCTTGAAAATGTTATGCTAATTTAGAGAAGCCAACTACAAAAGGTCACATATTTTATGATTGAATTTGTATGAAATCTCTGGAATAGGCAAATTCATAGTGACCAAAAGGAGATTTGTGGATACCAGGGAATGTGGAATTGGGAGAAATAGGAGTGACTTCTTAATTGGCTTGGGATCTCCTTTGATGGTGATGAAATATTTTGGATAGGATACAGGTGATGGTTGCAAAACACTCTGAATGTACAGTCACTGAATTGTACTCTTTAAGATGATTATTTTATGTTTTTAAAATTTCACCAATGTAAAAATATTTAAAATATTTTTCTACTAATGTTCTGCTTATTTCATTCTTCAGTCTTGTGAATTTCAGGCTGTATCAGTCAGGGTTCTCCAGAGGAAATAAAACCAAAGAATATTGTATGTATGTATTATGAGATTTATTACAAAGTATTGGTTCATATGATTGTGGGGACTGGAAATTCTGGTAACAGTGATGTTGGAGTCTTGAATGAGAATTCCTTAGACTGAATACAGAGAAAGGAGAGAAGGGTGTAGACTTGAAGTAAAATTCCTTTTGAATAGTGGTATCCTCAGTTCTAGTTCTACTAGATCTACTGATCCCTTATTAGGAACCACCCTTGCTCTTAAGAGCAAGAACTCTTCCAGTGTTTGACCAACAACTGAAGACCATAATCTATACATGTTGACATATAAAATTAACCATCACATATCATTTTTAGAGTTGTATTGTTTTCTTATTAATCAAATAAAATATACATTCTATAAGGGCAGAGGATTTTGGAGTCTGAATTAATAATTAAATACACATTTAGAATGTTAGAATGAGTTAAAAAATCAATCCAATATGTGATTTACATTAGCTATTACATTTTTAATTTGTCAATTATATATATATATGTTTAAGCAATTTCTTTTTAGTTCAAATTTTTTCCTTTTTGAGCAACTCAGTTTCAAATATCATAGACTATATTTATCTTAACAGGTCAGAAGTTTTTCTTATGTACCATCTATGCCAAAACAAAGAAGATAGACAAACTAAGTAGACTAGACTTGTGTAAATTAGGGCACATGGCTGGGGATGTTACTCCTCTAATTATTTAGCTACAGAGAAAGCATAATATATAAAAAGGTGGTTTTTTTAAAATGGATTATTGTTTGAAACAGAGTAGAGTTGAAAATGACATAAATATATGTCCCCAAAGCATTGTAGCAACAAATCATAAAACAATGAGAAAAGTGTATATTACATCAATAGAATATTCAGTAATTCATGACAGTTTTGCTCACCCTCCTTCTAAGTATACTTTATTGATGAATGGTATCATATCCACATAGTGGCTTTACTGAGATTTTGGATGCTTTGTAACAAAATATTTTATCCTAGGATATTTTGTCCTAAAGATGTTGTTCTTCCTTCTTCACCAATATAATATTCTCCAAATTCAATAAAATAATATTAGATAATATGTCAATATTACCTTGTGGTTCTCACAATAGCTTTTCTTTATCATGTTTTTCTTCAATTTTCATCTTTATTGAATCCTTATGTCCTTCCAAATAAGCAACTTTTATCCTTCCTTCCATTCCCCATTTTCTCTGCATTTGTTTTTCTTCCTAACATTAATTCTTTCTGAACTACCTGTTTTCTGTGTACCTGAAATATGGCCAAGGAAATCAGCAAGTAGTACGTTGTGTATAAAAGGAGTCAGGAAACAAAATCAAGTGCAAATGATCAAATTTATCACATATACATGAGTAATACATAGTGAAAAAGAAATGATTATTACAGTAGAAATGGATAACAGCAGAACAAATAAATTTTTGATGGGGTCAACAGGATACATACATAACTCACTGTCTCAATCTCAATCTATCACTGTTTTTTCTGTTTTTTTTTTTTTGTTGTTGTTGTTGTTTTTGTTCAGAATATACAAAGGAAATAAGGTTAAGAAGATCCTTAAAGATAAAAAGAACAACAACAAACAATCTGAGGAACTAACAAATGTTTTAAGGTTGTATAGTTGTAGAGTATAAAATATCAGGGGAAGTACAGGGTTCTATGGAAGCACAAAAGGAAAGTCTTTGCTTGGGAGCCAAGGATAAAGTAATTCTATCCATTAAAAATATTATCAAGTGACATTTGCTTTTCTCATAGCTTTCTAGAACAATATTATATATTGAATATTAAATACAAGGATCAGAAAATCTTAAATACTCTGTAAAAGGCATTTTTTACTTCTTTATTCCTTAAGCTGTAGATCAAGAGGTTAAGCATAGGGATTGTAGAACATTGAGACTATTGTGTCACTTTCAAAAGATTGAACAAAGTTAGGCTGCACATACATAAACAATAGAGTCCCATAGAACACAGCCACTACAGTCAGATGGGAACCACATGTGGAGAAAGCTTTTATCCTGCCCTTATTGAATGCATTTGACATATGGCTATCAGTATCAACGAGTAGGACACTACAATTAATAGAAGGGAGGAAATCAAATTAATTGCTGAAAATATTATGATCAACAATCTTATTTCCTGCACAATGGAACAGAGCATAGATACCAAGGGAACATCATCACAATAGAAATGACTGATGACATTAGAGCCACAGAAGGTCAATGTAAAAATCTTAATGGTGAACATCAGAGACTGAAAGGTGCTGTAGAGGTAGGGGATACCCACAAGTACATGACAAAGTCTCTCAGTCATGATAGCATTGTAGAGCAGAGGGTTACAAATGGCCACATAGCGGTCATAGGCCATGGCTGACAAGATGAAATATTCATTGATAATGAACAAAAGTACAAAGGCCAGCTGTACAGCACAGGCATAATAAGAAATGGTATTTTGATCCATAACAAAATTTGCCAGCATCTTGAGACAAATGACAGTAGAATTGCCAAGATCAATGAAAGCCAGGTGTCTGATAAAAAACACATAGCTGTGCAGAGGTGAGAGTCCAGCTTGCTCAGAATGATCATGCCCAGGTTGCCCACCACTGTGACCATGATGATGAGAAAGACCCCAAAGAAGGGAGCCTGCAGCTTGGGGCACCTTGTGACTCTTGATAGAATGAATTCAGGCAGCACAATCAGAGTCCACTGGCCTATTTTATCCAGTTATCTTTTCAGGAATGTAACAGAGAGATTGTTATTAGATTTTATGTAAACATTTTATAAACAAATATTATTTGTAGACATAATGCAGACTTTGTTATATTGGTGGGTAGAAAATTAATTCCCACATGATTTTGCAGCTAAAATAAACTACAATGTTGCCTTTTCCCCAATACAGGTGTGTTCTGTATAAAACACATTGTGCACTAATACTACATAGATTAAACTCTAATTAGAGTCAATAACATCTGAAGCATATCCATTGATAACAAAACTGTGTTTGTGTTTCATATTTTTTATATTTCCATATGCTCAGAGAGCCAGAGAATAGGTGTAACTAATGAAACTTATATTTTATGGTCCCTCAATTGCTCTTCAAAGACCCTCTGTGAAGCTTTAGCAATGCACTTACACAGTGATATATATTTGTGAATGTTTTGTAAGTAAGATGATCATGATCAAGTTGGTCATCATGATCATATCTATCCTCAATTAAGGCCATTTTCTTTTTCCATTTTATCTTCTACTCCATTGTACTTGACCTAATGTTATGTTGCACTGGAATGACTACAGGAATTATTGGGGGCCAACTATGTGGGAATTGAGTTACAAGCTTTATTTAATATTAATGAATATATTTATGTGGTACAAATTAATGACATATAATTAAATAATGCTATCTGTTCTTGGTGGGAATGACTCCTAAAGACACACTTATCACTCATATACTGAGATGTGTGGATATAATTAACAGAAATCATTTTATATATGGACTGTATGAATCATATGACCATTGTCAGTTTGTTCATAATTGAATTTGTATTTTTATCTTTCATTCTAAATACGTATTCACATTGTTGTCTTAATTTTTATTTAGAATTTATTTTTTTGAAGTCCCAATTTCTATAACTTTAAGTGCCAAAATATCTGGTCCATTCCTGCTAAATTCAATGGTTTACATCAATATTCAGGCATTCTGGCTACTGAATTTTATATGCCCTATTTCTGGTAATAGAGCACTGTGGAGAAGATAGAGTCTATATTGCATTTAATATTGATTTGTGAATTTCATATATTGCATATTGAAAACTGAATTTTTTCATTAACTATAAAATAGAGAATTTATAGAGTAAAACAGTGTGATTCTCAAACATTTCTGTGAATAAATTCAACCCCTTTTCTTCTCATACTGTTATAAAAGGAAAGTCAGTATTTCAAAGTGGATCTGCCCTGTTTGGATGCTAAGAAATTTGTGTTAGTCTATTCCATTTGGAATCCATTTCAAACTCCTCTCACCTTCAATTTCTTCTCATTGTAAAGCTAGGATTCTGCAAGGTCGATTTTCAATTGTAATAAATATGTATGTCCAAATATTCAGAAAAAAATGCAGGATGGAATTATATAATGTAATGAAATATCCAGGCTTAGGCTGCACAACTAGCATATAGGTACTTTCTTTCCCCCTCCCTTCTTCTTCCCATCCACCTACAAGATCCAAGTCTAGTTCAGAGGAATTGCAGCCCAGAGCCACATTGAGGCAATGGTCTGGTAAGGATGATTTTGGGTTCTTTTGCTAGGTGAAACTTTCAGGATAGTGGCAGCTCTTTTAGGATTCTGCAATGTTAGTTGATGATTTTTTGGCCTGATCAAGGAGATTGAGGGCAGGGTTTTACTGAGTGGGGTGAGCTATTGCCATTTCCTCTTTCTAGATGAGGTTGACTGCTGTACTTACATTGAGCCTCATTTCCCATGTAGGCTACTCTTCTTCCACAATATAATAACCAAAAGCTTGTCCCCATTTTAAAACTTTATCTCAAATTTTAATTATTACAATTCTTGCTATCATAGGATTTTATGGTAGAAGAGGCAGTACACTGGATTCAACAAAGGAATTCAGAATTCCAGAACTATTATAGTAATTTGATGTCTTCCATGTTTTGCTAAGAATTATTCTACTGCTCATTGAACCCACCACCATTATCTGAAAATATCTGGATTCTTTTACCCTTCTCCCTCCTCATGATATCTCTTATCTTTTCTGAACATGTTATAGTACATTTTAATACCTCCTGTTGAGAATAACCATTAAAACAGGCAGATGACAAAAGTGTGCAAAGGAAAATCTGAAATTTCAAAATTTAGTCATGATGTTTTCATATAGGATATATGTTCAGTTCAAAAGAATCTCTGATATTCCACATCTCTTAAAAATCTTGCTAATACTACTCAATCATGTTGTAATGCAGATACTGAGAATTGCTTGATCTACTCAATCAAGTTGTAATGCAGATACTGAGAAAAGTAGATCTATTGTTAAGAGACTGAGTAGAAAAACAACAACAAAAAGGCAACTATGTGCATGGGGCATATTTATCTAAAAATTGTTCAGAGTTTATCAAATACTGTGAGGGCATACTTATACTAAAAGTATTTATTGTTTATCAGTACTACACTGAATATAATTTTACAAAAGACTACTTATCATTTATCAAATATTACATAGGAAAAATGTATACTACAAAATATATTTGCTGTTTATCTCAATTTCAAGTCACTGTGTTTTTGTATTTTATCTGGCAATGCTAACCTTAATAGATTCTATTAAATTGGAGGATTGATGATGGTTTCAGACATATGAACTCCCTATGCACTTGTATCCAAATGTCACTATCATTTCATGCAAAACAAATAGATCTTGGACACATGCTTGTTTCATAGGATTTAATGCCCAAAACCAATGTATTGCAGAAGCAAACCCCAATTAATAAAGATGATAATGTTTGATTGCATAGTACTTGATGAGATTAGCTCTCAGAGCCCATAAGTGTTTACATTCAGAAATTTCCAAAATGCATATGTAATCAGAATAGAAAAGACAATGATTATACACTCACCTTAAATCATGTACTAGATTTTTTTTCTCTCAAATTTCTTTCTTTTCTTTCAGTGGGAAGAATTTATGGTTTCTGCCTCCCATTGTGATGCTCCCTGAGGAAGCAGTGTGTAATTCATTCTTATGCCCAAATCATCTGAGAGACTACAAAAATTGTCTTCATGTACCTGCTAATTGTGTAGGAGACTCTACATATACCCCAGTGTGAAAAGATGAGGGCAACTGAAGGAAGGAACTAAAGAGCTTAAATGATTTGTACAATCCCATGGGGACCTACATGATGTAAATATATTCACTTACATAGTCAAAGATTAAAGTTAAAATAGGAAAAGGATAAATATCAGCTCAATCCCAGGAAAACTGGAACAGTTGCAAAGCCATGCTTGAATATTAAATGACATTATAATACTTACTATTGTTTTCCCTTAAATTTATTAGTCAAAGGAATATATAGCATTTTTACTATGTTAAAAATGCATTATTTGGAATTGAGGGTTCAAAAATAAAACATATATCTACAGCCATTTGATTTTTAGTAATTGTGCCAATTTCATCAAATAGGGACAGAATAATCCTTGGGAAAACTGGATTTCTATATGCCAAAGAAAAATTTTGATACCCTTAATCATGCCATATAGAAAAATAAACTCAGTAAGAAAAATGGCCTAAATATAAGCAAATTCAAAAAGTCTTGGAAGAAAACAAAGTTTAAAATCTTTATGACCTTAGATTGAGCAATAATTCTTAGATATGACACCAAAAGCAAGAGTAACAAAAGACATAATGGATAAATTAGACATCAGTATATTTAAAATTTTGTGCATCAAAGCACATTATCTAGAAAGTGAAAAGACACCTACATAATGGAAGAAAATAGTTACTATTCATCTATCTGTTATGCAACTCAACAACAAAGACTAACAATCCAAATGAAAAATGGCAAGAACTTGGAGAGACTTTCGCTAAAGAAGATATACAAATGTCCAATAAACACATGAAAAGAAACTCAGTATTAAGATGCTTATTATTAAATTGAGTAATCCCCTTTATTCCTATTTTTCTGAGATCATTTTTAATTTGTATGACTGTATAAACATCAAATGTTTTCCTTGAATGATTGAAATTATCATGTTTTTCTCCCGTTTTCCTCAATGTGTTGATTTACATTGATTTTTGAATTGTAAATTAACCTTGTATTCCTAGAATAAACCCCACCATCATCATATATTGACCTATAAATATATTCATTCCATTTGTTAATATTATATTGCACAATTTTATTTATTTTCATTATTCTTTGTGTCTGTAATTTTTCTCTTGAAATTTTTAACAGATTTTGAGTCCTAGGTTTTTCTTTCCTCAAAAATTGAGTTGGTAGTGTTCACTTCTCTACTATTTTTTATAAAGTGTGCATAAAATTGGCAATATTCAATTCTTGGTAGTATATATCTAAGACATTATCTCATCCTGGAACTTTCTTTGTGTTAATTTTTTTTTTATATTAAAAAACTTTAGAATATGGCTATGAAGATATTTTAAAATTTTCATCTTTTGTCAATTTTGGTAAATTTTGTTTTTCACATAAAATATTTATTCCATCAAAATTTTTAATCTTATATATTTCTTGATAATGTTTTCTTCCTATATTGTTACTGAATATTGTGTTTGGAGGTGTATTCCTTCTTACATGAATGATACTGGCTTCTTAGATTATGTTAGTTTTCTCTGTCTCTATCTCTGGTTCTCTCTTTCTTTTTCTCTACCTCTCTCTCTTCTTAACTAATTTTTGGATGTGTTTATTAATATAACTCATCTATATAATAAAACAATTTTTATCACTTCCATTGTATTTGCTATTTTTTTCCTTTATTTCATTGATTTGTCCAATTGTTTTTATTTTTCTTCCCTTCTTATTTTGGGTTTGAAGAATTTTCATTTTTGAATTCTTATTTCCTAATATATGTACTTAAAATGTGACTTTTCTCATTAGCCTTCTTTTAATTGGATCACAAAATTTTTGAGATATTGATACTGAGCAAAAGACAGTTCTTTCCTCTCAATGAATTTTAAAGTACAATTCCTGAGAAACTAGGGATTCAAGAGAGATGGAGTTTATTTGGTTCTGGAAGCAAAGAAGAACAATGGTTTAACAGCCCAAACATTTTATATACTTTTTAGGATTCTAGAGTTTTAATGGATTTAAACAAGGGTGGTTACCATCACAATAATATGTATATGCAAAGGCAAACCTAGTTTGAAATAACTATAAACAAGAGTAAGTTAAGTCTAGAATTACTACCACAATAGTAAGTATACAGAAGGGTGAGGCTGATACAGGTGGTTCAGTAATTTAAGGTGTTAACTTTTGGCTAATCTATAATAAACTGGAAAAATAAGAAAAAAAAGCATCAATATAATGTTTCAATAATCAAAATCATTTTTTTATTCTTAACTCTAAGTTAAAACTTTGTAGTTTTGCTATCATTTTCATTGAAATCCTGTTTTCCTTCTAATTTCTTTTTAAAAAACTAGATTACTTAGAAGTATTTTTTTTTAATTTCTAAATGCTTAGAGATTTTGTATATTTTTAATTAAATTTCAATTTAACAGCCATAGAGTCAGAGTATAAATGCAATAATGGTTTTTGAAGTGAAATTTATATAAAATTATATTTACCTTTTTAAATACATTATTCAGTGGCATTTAGTTTATTTATTATACCGTGAAACCACTGCAGTTCTCTCATTTCAAACCTTTTTCATCATCCAAGAACACTCTTTACTCATTTTGCAATCACCCCCTCTCTCCATCCTTACCCTGGTAAATGCTAATCTGCCTTCAATTGCCATGAAATTGTCCATTCTCAACTCTTCAGATAAGATGTGTTCCCATCTGATAAGGGTTTAGTATTCAGATTATATAAAGAAATCTTGGGAAGTGGCTGTGGCTCAATCTGTGGGGCTCCCATTTACCATATGGGAGGCCCTGGGTTCGGTTCCCGGGGCCTCCTGGTGAAGGCGGGCCTGCCCACACAGCGTGGTTGGCTGACCCAGCAAGCACAAGCAGCAAGGGGGGGATAAATGAATAAATAAATAAAATCTTAAAAAAATAATAAAAAATAAAAAATATTTTCTCCCATTACATGGACTTTGTTTTCCCTTTCAGGTTAATGTATTTTGATGTACAAAAATTTTCAATTCTGCAGTTTAATTTATCTTTTTTATTTATTGTTGCTTGTGCTTTAGGTGTCAAATACAGAATCTATTGACTAATTGATGATCATTAAGATTACTCTATGATTTTTCCCAAGAGTTCTATGGTTTTATCTTTTATATTTAGGTCATTGATTCATTTTGAGCTATTTTTTAATGTAAAATTAGCTAGGAATTCAACTTCATATTTTGCATGTATTTACTGTTGTCATGCCATCACATGTTTCTGTTTTAATTTTTCAAGTTAGAACATTGTTCAAATTCCTCAAAGTTGTTTGGCTTTTTCCTAAGTATGAAATCTTTACATAGTTATGATTATGTTTTTGCTTTAATTCATTATTGGGGTGTACATGTTTTGTAGCACTGTCAGATACTATGATTTTCAAGAATTTGGGGTGAAAATGATTTTAAATACACTGAAGTATTGCTTTTCTAGATTAGTGGCCCAGATGCCTAAGGAGAACACAATTATACCAATATCATGCTAAATTTCATTTACTTCTTATATTCCTGCAATCTTATTTAACAGATAAAAAATTTTTCTTAATACATTATACCAAAGCAAACAGTGAGTGGAAACTGAATTTTATTTGTTTCTGTAAATTATAATTCATGGTTGAAAATTGTCTTTTATGTTTTTAATTATTTCACTAAGATGGAGAAAAACATTAAATAGAAAAAATGTTGTTTGTTGTTTGTTTGTTGGAAACAGAGAATCATTCAAAATGATTTAAATGTTTGTCCTCAAACTTTTGCAGTGAATAAATACATGAGAAAATTATATGTCCAAAGAATATGTACATTAATTCAGTGAAATTTAACTCACTATTATTTTATGTATCTTCTAAAATGAAAATCCTCTTTTCCATATAGTAGCTTTACTGAGTTATTTGGGTTCTATGCAGTGGAAACATTTTTAACTTAGTGTAATTTGTCTTTACAGCATGTTGTTTTCCCTTTTTTAGCAATGTAACATTCTCCATACCCATTAAAATTAATATTAGAGAATGTGTCAATATTACCGACTGGTTTTTAAAATAGCTTTTTTACCATAATGTTCTCCATGAATACCAATGTTCAATAAATCCTTTAATCCTTCCAATCACATTTCATAATTATCTTTCTTTTTATCTTTCATTTTATACTCTGTGTTCTCTGTCTTTATTCACTTTTTATCCTCATTTCCTTTCTGAGCTAAATTACTATTGGCATTTCTGAAATATGGCCACAAAATCAGTAAGTAGGACACAAGGTATCTCAGGAGGAAGTAAATAAAAACAAATGCTAACATAACAAAATAAATCTATTCATGCATATTTGAATACAACACAGGTAACGTAAAATATTTATCACAGTAGAAATGACTGATGAGAGGGATAAATTCTTCATGTTGTCAACAGATGACATGGTAAACTCTTTGCCTCAAACTTTCTACACACTGTTGTTTTAGGCTTAGAAAATATAATGAAGACAAAATTGAGACAATTCCTGTCTAACAAAATTGGCAGAAACCAACACATTTTTTACTGATATAGAGTATAATAAGTATTCTTGTTAGCCAATATCAGCTCCAAAAAAAACGAATAGATCTGGGGCACATCTCAATTCATATTTAATATTTAACCCACTGCGCTGCAGGTGTGAACACCAGCTGCTAAGGGCGTGATGAATGTTTGTGGGGTACATCCTGGGATCAGCTGTCAGATCATAAGTATTTCTACAATCAGACACCAAGAGTCATGGAAATCACCCATATCTGGTGTAAACACAATCAAAGACAATTCTTATCCATCACTGTGAAGTTATTTGCTACAATGGTGCATCATGGGAACACAGGGTACAACAGAAACTTTCAGCAATGATCCCTTTATTATACAGAATAAAGAGTCTAGAAATGACAAATGTACTTGTCATTTGTATATCACAAAGTCCCAAAGAGCAGGGGAACAAAACCCTAACAGCTTGTCTCTCAGGGTGTCCCAAAACTGCTCTGAGTCAGGGTCAATAGATGGCTGTCCTGCATGCCCCATTTAATACTAGAAAGACCAGTTTATACTCTTTGAGTCTGGTTTGTATCTACCTTGGGGGGAGGTGGTCCTGCTACTGAGAATTTCTGTTCTGATAAGAATCATTTGCTTACTTTCTGCTCTACAGACTAGGTAATATCAGTTGTTTTATTTTTATGTCCAATGATTCTTTCTTTTGCCTGGCGAAATCTGCTTTTGGACTCAATTAGTAAATTTCATTTCATTTCATTTCATTTACTTCATTTACCTCATTTCATTTCATTTCAATTTCAGCTACTATACTTTTCAACTCCAGAATATCTATTTGTCTCCTTTTGATGATTCTCACTTTATTGATATTCCCTAGTTTTTCATATATTAATATCCTAATTTCATTTAGTTGCTTTTATATGGTTTCCTTAAGGTCTTTGAGAGTATTTAATCTGTTAATTTGAAGTCTTTGTTTAGTAATTTCAATGTCTGTGCTTATTTAGAGGTAGTTTCTTTCAATAACTTTTTTTTCTTTGAATGGCCTTACTTTCATGTTTCTTTGTAAGCTTCATAATCTTTTAAAGAATTCAAAATTTGAATATTATAATGTAGTAAATCTGGAATTAAAATTCTTTCCCCTATTCAAACAATTGGGGCTTGTTATGGGCTCCAATGATCTGTTTAGTGACTTTTCTAAACTATTTCTGCATGTGTGGTCACAGAAGTTTCTGTTCCATTATCTCTGGGGACATCCAGGGATCTAGCAATGATTTGCTTATGGCCCTGGTGTCAATAAGCAAAGAAAAAAATTGTGGCCTGTCCCTCAACACCTTCAATGGATGATTCTCGGGTCGCTGCTTCAACCTGAGGGGTTTAAAACAATGGCAAGCACTGTGCCAATTCCTGGCACATAAACCATCAGGGAGATCAAAACACACAACACCAATATTTGGAGGACTCAGTCCATATTGCATCTCACCCCAACCCTCAGCACCAGCAAACCATGCCAGGAATTAGGTCACCATCCCCTCTGCTGCCTGCCTTGGGGCTAGGGGCTATGGATGGAAGATGTTACATGAAACAACATTCCCTGAAATTTACCATGCTCTTTTTTCATCAAGCCCTCCCCTCATCATTGCAAGTGTTTGACTAGACTCCAGCATTCTGAAATATTTGATTCTAACAGCTCAATATTGGTTTTATTGGAGTGACTGATTCTTAGAGCTTCTGAGTCTGCCATTTTCTGTGATGCAGCACTCAGTAAAAATTTAAATATTAGAAACTTACTAGGACTTAGTTTTTGTTCTCTTTTAAGTTCTGTATTACTAAATAGTCCATCTTTCCTTGCCTAGCGCTCTCCACTTCAGTACTCATCTCCATATATTCCAGGTACCCCCATCTTCCAAGATTTCTTGTTTATCTCCTCATCTTCCCTTATACTATCTTTGTACCCCATCCCACTCTTTGTCAGTGACCAGTGAAAGTTTACATTCTGTCATAGATAATATGAGATAATGTGCTGTCATTTCTCAAATGTCTAAGAACATTTTAGGTATTAATTCATTTTCTACAATTATCCAGTTTTTTTCAGCATCAGAGATATTAAATTCCAAAACCCTTTACAAAGATTGACAAATGCCCTTAGCCTAATTTTTAGCATTCTGCTTTTTTTTCCCGTAGTGATTTTTCATTTTCTCTTGTGATTTCAACTCTCAACTTTAAGTATGATTCTTATTTTTATATATTATACAAATGTTTAGGGGTATACCTTTTCTTTGATCTTTCCAAAAATAAATGTCTAAACATTTTTGATAGCTTCCTTATTTATTGTGGTAACATATGCATTGAGTATGTAATCTTTCAGTAAATATTAGTTTCATGAATGTAAAAATTGATTCTAAAACAGATTTCTTACAGGATTCATCCAAAACAAAAGCTGCACATTAAACTGAAATTTGAGATAGACAACTGGCAGAAATTTGTTTATTTACTTTGTGTGTTTGTGTGTCTGTATTGATTCTAAACAAGCCTTTAAAAATAGTGGCACTTTTCATGAATACATCTCATTCATTTCAGCCTAAAGACAAATTTAGAACTATAATAGTACCATCTAATCATTTATTATTTCTATTCTATTGAAGCCAGTTATTTCTGATTGTTTTTTCATGATATTTTATTTAATTCAAGAATCCCACAGTTTTGCTTGATGTTTTCCTCAGTACTATATAACAAATGGGTTAATTATATACTTTAGGGAGATAGATGATTCAGGGGAAAATGTGAAGTCCCTTAAGAAACAGTGTGCTTCCCAAGATTTCAGTTTGTACTGTCTAATGTTTAGTCAGTGACAGAGCTCATTAGAGGCCATTGTAAAAAATTATGTGTGTGTAATATATGTATATATATACATATAGCTGTCCCTTATATTCAAGTTTGTTCTCTGAGATGAAATTATTAAATGTATTAAAATGTATTTGTTAGTTTTTGTTCTGTTTGTTGCATAATAATTACTAAGATCTACCTTCAATTATTTTACCTGAAATAATCTTTAGCTACATAGTATTAAAAGTTTTATTAACTCAGCATACCAGATAATCAGTAACTGAAATTGCTTTTCAGTAAAAGTAAGAAACTGGAAATGTACATGGAAGTCCTAAAGCTTGAATTTTAAAATCTTTTGGTAAATTCAATTTATTCTTTAAAAATGCCTTTTCCCTTCTTTGAATTTCCTCATATTTAGCAGATCAATTTAAGCTATACATCTGATAGAATAATATGAGTGTTAAGAATATATGAGGTCATTTACTGCAACTCCACATCCTGTCATTCAATTCTGTTTAAAACATCACCTCACATATTCCAGATGATGGTCCAGCTCCAAATAGGTAGTAAAATTAAATTTCTAAATTCCATCTGGATATTATATTTCCTTAAATGACTGCAATGAAAATTATTTACAATAAAAAATTTTCCTTGGGAAATGGTATTCAACTCTTATTCTAAAAAGATATAGAAGAGTGTCAGGAGATAGCTCTAACATATAGAAATTTCTACAGTGAAAGAAACATTTTATAATCTTTCTGTTAAATATGATGGTCATTAGCAACCAATGGTTATTGGGCACTTGAAATGAGATTAGTTCCAAAATATGTGGGTATGTGTATGTTTCCATTATGTCCATAAGTGTCTGCCTCCTTTATGCCCACAAGGAAGAATCAGAAGAGACCAGGATTTTGGCACTCTTAAAAGTGTCATGACATCATCTTTGGAAGTCATGTTGCCTGGCTGGTTATCCTTGCTACTCTACTGGCTATGTAATAATCATTTGCACATTACCTAGAAGAGCTCATTTTTGATCTCCATGCCATTTACTCCTGTCATATTCAAAATGAACAGACAGTTCATAAAAAGGCTTACATTTATTTCTTCAACTTCATATCATTAGCCTTCAGTTTTCCTCATGCTGATATCACCATGCTATTGACACAGACACTCTAGTGGCAAATTGAAATTTTTGAGGGCCAAAATGCTTTTTTAAACATCTGTTAATGGGGTAGCAATATAACTAGCTATGAAAAAATATTTGAGACATTCTAGTCAAACTCCTAACATTATAAATATGGAAACATGTTCAGAAAATTATGTGTTTATTGAAGAATATGTCTTCAAATTTTGTTATTTGATTTTATTATAGAATCGATTCTCCTATAGCTGTTCTAATTTGCTTATCCATTTCACATGAGATTTCAAGAGAAGGAACTAACAATGGCTGAAAATAATTTCACAGTTGTCACTGAGTTTATTCTTTTGGGTTTGACAGACTGTGCTGAACTGAAAATTATGCTTTTTATGCTGTTCTTGATGGCTTATTTTGTTACCTTGGTGGGGAATCTGGGCATGATTTTCTTAATCCAAGTCACCACCAAGCTCCACACATACGCATGTATTTTTTCCTCAGCTTCCTATCATTTGTAGATGACTACTATTCATCAGTCATTGCACCCAAAATGCTGGTCAACTTCTTTCTTATGATGGAAACCATCTCATTCTCTGCCTGCATAGTGCAGCATTTATTTTTTGGGATGTTCATTACCACAGAAGACTTCCTGTTGTCGGTGATAGCATATGACCACTACTTGGCCATTGTGAACCCTTTTCTTTACACTTAAGTTATGTCCAAGTGAAAGTGGTAGTCTTGGTCATTGGCATACACAGGTGGAATGATTAACTCATTGACACACACAGTAAGCTTGGAGAGACTGTCCTTCTGTGGATCAAATGCTGTAAGCCATTTCTTCTCTTATGTTCCCTCACTGCTAAAGCTGTCATATTCTGATACTTCCAATAATGAACTTCTGCTGTTAACCTTCTCTGGGGTCATCGCCATGGCTACTTTCTTGATTGTGATCATATTCTACATGTGCATTGTTGTTGCTATTCTGAGGATCTGCTCAGCAGCAGGCAGACAAAAAGCTTTCTCCATCTGTGTCTCTCCCCTGATTGCCGTGACCATATTCTATGCTACCCTAAGCTTTAATTACATTCAACCAAGTTCCCAGTATTCTGTAGAACAGGAGAAATTGGTGTCTGTTTTCTATACACTGGTGATTCCCATGTTAAACCCCTTGATTTACAGTTTGAGAAACAAAGATATAAAGATGCTATGAAAGGGGCCTTGGAAATGAAGCATTTCTTTTGTTAAGTCCAAGTCACTATTGATCCTATAGCATTCTGCCAGTCAACCCTCCACTTACTAACATTCACATGAATTCAATGATTTCTAGGATTTCTAAGAATTGTGCACATAGTTTTATTCTACATACTCATTTTTCACACAGGGAAATGAACCTAGAAAATGGGAGTGACTTTCTGAATAAGATGCATTTGAAAATAGTAGCTTAAAGCTCAACTCTCTTGAGAAACTAGGCCATTAATATTTGAGTAAATCAATCAGTCCATAGAAGTGAATGCATATTTGCTAATATTTAGAAAATTGAAAATAAATGCACACAAAAAAATTTCAAGATTTATAAGGTTATTATTTCCTAAAAAGGGAAGTGGTTAATTTATTCATAAAATTAAGAGACCTATTTGCCTTTATTCAAAAAATGTAAATTCAATTTTTAATAATTGGTAAAACTAAAATTTAACTGAAAATGACAGTTTGGTTCTAAATGAGGTTTCCTACCTGCTAGTTATTTCCTTTCTTTTTTTCCTCAATGCCTTCAATGAGAAAAGAGGGGTTCAAAGAAAATGACCTTATTATAATTCTCAGCTTGAAATAAGAAATCCACTTTAAAAATGTGCATATGCATGTATAAAATGACTTCAAATGTTATTTTGGAATAAGTAAATATAGTATTCTTCTCATCTCTCCTTTGATGAATCTTCTTTACCTTTTTCCAGGATTTTATATATATGTATATATACACACACACATATATGCCTATCCACACATCTTCAAACCTAATGATGGATGGTATTACCAGTTCTATAATGAAGGCTTTCTTACTTGTGTAACTTTTCTTCATGTTAAAAGTGTTTTTTTATATCCCAAAGTGCCTTTTTTTCTTACCAAAATGTGCTTTGGATAATTGAATATATTGCAAATAAATTTTATTTAAAGCATTTACAGTTTTCAGCATTTTCTAGTCTCTAACAACTGATCTAATTAGAGACAACCTGAAGTATTTAAGGCTAATGAGAACATGTGGGAAATATTTAAATTATTTTACACATGCTTTTTGTAGTTGAGAATACAGACACTTTCTATATGCTAACAAGAATGGCAAGATTTAGAATAGAAAAATTATTTTTATCTTTCTTATATATGTAAAAATAAAGTAGTTACTTTTCCATATACAATTTAGAACTTATTGGGCATGGGTTTAGGTTTTCACACTTAAATTGTTAGATTTTGGGTCACCATGTGGAATATTTTCTAATACTATTAGTACTACCATTCTAATATTGTCAAATAATATTTATTATTTTTCTTTCTTCATGAAATATACATATTTGAAAAATACAATAAAATTTTCACTGCACTATCTAGTGATGAATATGAATGAACCAAATGTATCTATACATCTGTATGATGTGAATGAGTTATAGATACATAATTTTGAACATAAAAACAAAACTCGCTAAATTGAAAATGAGTTTGTTTTATAGTTTAACTAATTTTATAGCTAATACTTTTGTAACTACTAGTGTCTAGATTTTAAAAAAAGAAATGCACTACCTCAGAAATGCTACATGAGTCCCCAATAATCTTGGGATTATTCCTAACTCTTGTTGATGTAGCTATGTTCTTGTTGTTGTGTCTTTGATTTTCTTTCTAATTTTGTCACTCATGAATGCATCCATGAAATTTCTTTAGATTTGTTTGCTTTAGAATTGTATGCAAGTGGAACCATATTATATGTAATTCTACACATTTTTTTAATGTTTTCAGTATTACATATCTATAATTTGCATGCAGATGATTAGTTCATTTTCCTTATTATAAGATATCCCTTGGTCAAGTTCATTTACTCATTTTACTGTTGATTATTATTTTGGTTAATTTTAACAATTATAAAAAATAATATTCTGGAATTCTTATATATTCATCCTGACTCATTTATACATGAGATTCTATAAGGTTTTTATATCTTTAGAAGATGTGGAATATTTGGGCTACATGCTATGCAAATATCAAGTTCAATAGATAATATCAAACTGTTATCAAAATGGATGTCCAAATTCCACTCCCATTAGCTGGCCTAAGGGCCCACATTACTCCACATCTTTTCCCACATTTAGTTTATTATATTTGCAAAATATTGTCAACCTGAAAATGTGTAAAGTATTACATTAGCACTTAATTTAATTTACTCCTCTATAATTAGTAAGGTTATATATATTTTTATTAGAGAAGTTGTAACTTTATAGAAAAGTCATGCAGAAAGATCCTATATTCTCCATTATTATTAACATCTTGCATGTTAGGTATTAATTGTTACAACAGATGGAAGAATATTATTATAGTTGTAAGATTAACTGTAATTCATGATTTACATTAAGTTTCACCTTTTTGTTTTATACAGTACTATGATTGTATTTTATTTTAAAATTTCTCCTTTCAATGGCATCCAAATTATAATTCAATGCTGTTAATTATATTTTAAAAATTGCACTACCATCATCACCATCCATTACCAAAGTTTTGATAAGCAACTTTCATATGTTTATATTATTTTGTGAAAAAGATAGCTAATAGTATTACTTATATATATGTATGTACATATAATTGCATACATATGTATATATAACATATACATGTATATATATAAAAATTAGTATTTCTATTATTGATATTTAGGATTAAAAATATTCTTGATCTGTCTCCTTTGTTAAAGTGTTGTAAATTTCTTATTCAAACTCTTTTTTTTTTTTTTTTTGGTTAAATATGTTGCAAACATCTTCTATTTCATGGTATGCCATCTTTCCACAATTTTTTCCTTTGACGTAAACAATGCAAAATTTCAACATAAACAAATCATTTTTCTTTTTTGCTAATGTTTTTTATCATTGGATTAATAAAGGATGTATTTTCTACTAAAAATGTTATTTGGTTTTTGTCCCCCTACCTTTCTGTATGGGCATCTGTAGTAGTTGGGCAGTTTGATGTAATTATGTATTCCAAAAAATAGATATTGGATTATGCTTGTAAACTGGTCTGTTAATCTAGGCACGATTAACTAATGCTTAGGGCATTGACTGGGCCACATCAGTAGGGTATTAAGCCCCATCCCTTGGTGGATGGGGGAATCAAATATAAAAGGCAAGGCAAAGGACAGATGGAGCAGTTCTGAAGTTGGAGTTTTGATGCTGGAGCTAGGGAGGCAAGCAGCTTGAAGAGCTTGGTCCTGAGGAAGGAGAGAAGGCCCCCAGGTAGAGACAAGCCATTTGCCTGAGAATTTACAGCTGGCCTTGTGGAGAGAAGCAAAGCCTAGAGAGCCTCATAGTCTACAAATGGCCTTGTGGAGGAAACCAAGAAACTGACCCTGAAGAGGAATGCAGCCCCAGGAAGAGAGAAACCCAGAAAACCTGAAACCTGGCAAATGTTGGCAGCTGTCTTGCTCTAACATGTGGTAATGGACTTTGGTAAGGGAAGAAACTTAAGCTTTATGGCCTTATAACTGTGGACTTCTACCCCAAATAAATATCTTTTATAAAGACCAACCTATTTTTAGTATTTTGCATCAGCACCCCTTTGGCTGACTAATACAACATCCAAATATATATCAGCACCACTGATTGAAAAGGCCACCTGTTCTCTACTGTTTTGCCTCAATTCCTCATTACACCCAGCATTATGTATCTAAAAGAAAGGAT
>JAKSZT010053759.1:1526466-1549911 GCA_026826555.1 Tolypeutes matacus | reverse complement strand
AGGGCTTATATCCCATGGATATGGTGGGTGGGATGATCCTGCCTGCATATGCAGGCCCTCTCCATTCCCTGGGATGGCCGTTGCCCATCGTTGTCTCCTCACCAGGTGACTTGGATGAGTCCATTGAGCTGTAGGGTAGGAGTTGCAGCTCCACCTAGATTTCATGCTCACCTGGCACATAGGTAGGCGGGAGGCTAACTGTGCGACTTTGGTCAAAATCTATATCTAATTTGGTGTGAGTTTTTTTCATGTATAAAAGGACACTAAATTATTTAGTTTGCAGATTGTAATGTAGATTATATAATATTATGCCCACAAAATTCCTAATGCTAGTAACCATTTAATAATCCATGGTAACTGCTATCATAGGCTTTCTTCTCATTTAATGTTAGTAAAACTTTTCTCATGGACCTCTATTATTTTCTGATTTTCATCTATGTGAGAGTTGAGAAAGTGGTTTTGTGTCTTTCAGATTTATCATTTTTTAAAAAGACTATGTCTATTTTTCTAACTGCTGTCATCTCTTAAAGTAAAATCAGCTACACATATGTATAGTTTAATAGTCCCAAAATATTAGTTAGCAGAAATGTCTATTTGCAGATCATTCTGAATGAAAAGGTTAAACTCCATACATTCTGCATAATGTTTCCATTTCTTTACAGTGAAGTAGAAAGTTTCTGTAGTGGGACATGATTTCCTATAAAACAAATGCTTTCATTTGTAAACCAATTTATTCCTCTACAGAGATGACCAGTGGCCAAGAGTAGCCAGAAAATTATACTGTCAAGAGAATCAGGAGGATTTAAGCAAAACATACTCATATTTCATCATGTCTAAAAGCACAATGTAGTGACAGAGATTAATCATTTTGGTCACTTAAAATATAGAATATTGATATTCCCTGGATTTGTTTTAAATAGGTTGATAATTTACTATATATTTACTGTAATATAACAGTAGATATAATTTAAAAAAGAAATACTTAGCTTCTGGTTTGGGGCCATTAATTTCTCAATGATTTGATAAAAATAATTGTTTTTATAAATTCTTATTCAACTATTTTATGTAAATAAAATGAGGCCATGATATTTCAATTTTATGTATCATTTATATAATATCAAACATTTAATTTAATACAAATAATTAAATGCATCTTATCAATAAGCACTCTAGCATGACACCATATACGTGGATTTGAATATGTCATACCTGAAAATTTAAGTCATATATGAAAATTTAGTTCCTTAGTAGTTTTGTTAGTTTTTTTGGTTGTTGTTTGGAAAGATGAAGTTACTTTTCCATGCTTATTCTGGGTAAAGGTGTTAAATCTAACATTTTAATACAGGCTTATAGAGGCTCCTAATCCTCCATAATTGTTGTATTTTCTTAGGTATGCCAAGGAAGTGAAGGTGAGAATTGTAATATTGCTGAAATTTCTCCAGTGTATGTTAGTCAAGATGTATTATGTAACAGATTCCTTTAGTAGAGTACCTATTGATACATTTTTCAAAGTTTGCTTTTCACGATTTTTTTTCCTTTCTGCTTTTTCTTACCTTCCTGATTCTTGTTTTGTCCTTACCATTCCTCAGAAAATATTTTGTTTATAATTCATGGATTATTGTAAGAGAGAGGGAAAGATACAAGAAGAGAAGAGTTGGGGTAGAAAAAAAGGGATAAGGATTTTTTTAACCAGAAATGCATTTTTTGTGGTTATTCTAACAATTCATTAATGCAAAATTATATTATCAATTGATATCCTTAAGTTATTTTATTAACATAGACACTGTCCCAGTGGGTTCTGTGTAATATTTTAGGTAATCTAAGCACCTCTTAAAATATGTTTATATATATATAAATAACATTTTTGTAAGCAAATGCACATATATGCATATATATTCATATATCATTTTACAAATAATGGTATGTATTGTGAAAATTTTGATTTTTACCCACAATAAAAATAAATAAATAAATAAATAAATAAAACAGACACTGAAACTAAATTAGAAATTATTGTCAGATTTTTCATGTTTTCATGAAACAATGTGTTTGAATTTATACTGAAATTGGAATTTAGTTTAAGTATATAGTTTTATTCTAGAATTCTCTGAGTCAAATGAGCATACTTTGTCTCTAACCCCACAAATGTGAAGCTGTTTATTTTACATATTAGAATAATTTTTCACCAAAATCTGTGACAGCCTTTCTAAGAAAATAAAGATACTTGATTTATTCTCAGTCAAAGTAGTTTCAAGATCATTTGCTTATTTTTTTTCTTGAACTATGAACATCTCAACATGACAAAGCATTAGTGTGTTTCATATTATGAATACACATTATTTTTAGGTCAATGAACGCACCTTGACCAAATGTATGAAAAATACTATACTCCATTAAATCCATTAAAATAAAAGGGCCGGTGAATTAAGAATGAGTCAAGCACCTTGGTATATGACACATTGAAGGAAAAACAGGGGTTACCATGCTGAAATTTTGCCCTTGGATATGGATCCTGGATTTAATTGTGATCAACCATTAGGGCTTGCAGTTCATGTATAGTTGCTTCCTTAATATTTTCTTTGTGAAACATTTTAAATTTTTAAACTGTTTATTTATTTTTATTTTTAAAGAAGCTTTAGATTACATAAATGTTACATAAAAAATATAGAGGTTTCCCATATGCCCCAATTTCTCCCTTTCCCACACTTTCCCACATTAACAACATCCTTCATTAGTGTGGTACATTTGTTGAAATTGATGAACACATATTGAAGCATAGCTACTAACTATGGACTATAGTTTACACTAGAGTTTACAATGTCCCACCCAATTTTGTAGGTTATGACAAAATATACAATGGCCTGTATCTGTCATTGCAATGTCATGCAGGGCATATCCCCAAAATGCCCCCATATTATACCTATTCTTCCCTCTCCCTCTGCTAACAGCCTCTGGTGGCCACTACCTTTATATCAATGATATATGTTCTTCCATTGCTAGAATAATAAGTCTATAGTAGAATAATAATAAGTCTACTTTAGCCATGCAGTTTTTTCTTCAATTTCCACTGAATAAGAAACAGCCTAATGGCAGAGGGAAGAATATGTAAACTGTAGTCCATGGTTAGTTACAATGCTTCAATATGTATTCATCAATTGTATCAAATGTATCACACTAATGAAGGATGTTGTTAAAGTGGGAAAGTATGGGAGTGGAAAGGAGTGGGTCATATGGGAATTCCTTATATTTTTTATGTAACATTTATGTAATCTAAAGCTTCTTTAAAAATAAAAAAATAATAATTAAAGAGTAACATAAAAATTTAGAAATCAAATGCAACTTGGGGCAAATTTCAGGATTTAATTCCTTCAGTAATAGCTTTTATTAGCAATTTTATTAGTGATTATTTGGTAATATTTATTTCATCATCATTTTAGAAATGACATAAGCAACTGTTGCATAGTAATGAAATAGACATGCTTTCTTTTTTCTTTTTTTTTTTTTTTGACCATAACCTCAAAATTTTATTGTCATAACAAACAAAAGCTTAGAACTGGATCACTTGGCCCTTTCTCTTCTTGTCTCCTCCTAATTCAAAGTGTTTGCATCTCTTAATAGCCAACATCCTCTTAGATCTGCAGTTGGGCTCAACACATTCAAGCCTCAGCACAATCTTCTTAGTAGTTTTAGCCTTCTTCCGGAAAATTGGCTTAGTCTGCCCACCGTAGCCACTCTGCTTCCTGTCATAATGTCGCTTTCCCTGGGCATATAGAGAATCCTTGCCCTTCTTGTACTGTGTCACTTTGTGGGGTTGGTGCTTGCCGCACTTCTTACAGAAAGTCCGGCGGGTTTTAGGAACGTTCACCATGTCTACGTGAGCGATATCAGCACGAAAAGCGACATGCTTTCTTTTGACAAAAAATATGTCTCCAAAATCCATTGAAGGGCTTTACAAGTATAGTGGGCATATGAAGAGAGAAACACTATATATTGTCACTAAATTAAAATTTGAACAGCAATAATAATGTACCACAATCTGCAAAGGTCAAAATGGACATTTTTTTGGTGTGCATTTCAAGAAAGAAACTTGGAAACAAAAAGACATTTTCCTGCTTTTGTTTGCAAACAGCGTTTCATCTATCTCCAGAATACTTTCTACTGCCCTTTTCACCACTGTTCCTGAAGAAGTAATAGAAAATCATCATTGCTAGGAAAGAACAAAAATTTGTTTGGTATGAAGGTCTTTTCTGTAATACAAGTTGAAATATATATGTAACTTATCTGAATTTCTAGTCAGATAACATTTTTAAATTACATAATTATCTTACCTCCTTCTTTCTTAAACTTAATAGAATCTTGTAATTCAAGGCAATACTTTCCCCATTGTTGAGCCTCTCTGTTTCTCAAGCCCTTTATTATACCAAACCACTTATATCTGACTAATACAGGTTCTTTCCCCAATCCAATCAAATCACCTTATAAATAACTCTTTCCTGTACAGAGTTCTTTCCTTCCAAAACTATGACTATACATGTATGTTTTAGAACATTTAACAGCTTTCTCTGAAATTATACTGTTTTCTATAAGCAGCTCTAGTGAAGTCTGCCAGCAACATGTGCCTCTCATCAATGTATTTGTTAACATTTTTAAATATAATGTGTTATATGTTTTTACTCTGTATAGGTTAATTTAGGCAAAAATGTCATATGATAATGTGGTGATTAAGAATGTAAACTCTAATGTCAGACTGCCTATGTTCAAATTTGAGCTTGTTCTTAAAATTGTTACCTGACTATGAACAAGCTATGAAACCTTTGTACCCTAGTTTCATCATCTGTAGAATTCAGCCATGCAAATACATTTATTGGGACACTCTCCTATGTGTTGGAGATAAAGCATTGAAGATAATTGGCAAAAATCTTGTGCTCATAGAGCTTTCAATGTGGAGGAAAACAGAGAAGAAACAAAGGGCATTACCAAAACATGTAGAATGTCAGATGGGGATAACAACTATGGAAAACAAAGGTAACCTTGATAAATGATGGGGCAGGTGCCACTTTAAATAGGGTGGTAAAGTATGGTCTTATAAGGAAGTGAATGAGAAAAGTCCCATGCAGTCATCCAGGGGAAGGGATTTTCAAGAAGGAAAATGGAAATATTCCAGATAGCAAAAGGCCTAATGTGTATAGGGAAGTGTGAGTAGGTCAGTATGTTTGCTACAAAGTAAGTGTGATAGATGCAATGATAAAGTATGAGTTCATAGAAATAAGAAGTAGAAGCAATATCATTTTGTACATGTAGGCTCTTGTAAAATCTTTGATTTATTATTCTTAATATAATGAGTAGTCTTGTCATTTTTGTGAAGAAAAGTGACATAATACAACTTCTGTTTTAACACTATCACTCTGGTCTCTACATTGAGATTAGACTGTAGAGGTGTTTTAGCTTGCCACAGGGCTGCTGATGGAAAGCACCAGAAATGGGTTGGCTTTTATAAAGGTGATTTATTTAGGGTAAAAGCTTATAGTTGCAAGGCCGTGCAATGTCCAAATCAGGGCACCATCAGTGGTGCTTTCTCACAAAAGTCAGCTACTATTGATCCTGTCCCCTGGCCACATGGTGAGGTAAGATGGCCACCAACCTCTGCCAAGGTCTTTGCTTTCCCCTCCAGAATCTACCATCTAGCACAGCTCAGCAGTGTGCAACCAGGAATGGGACTTGCCTCTTTCAAACCTCCTCTATCAGTCTCCACTGCTCTGCTTTCTTCCTGAGTTCAGCTGTGAACTATCAGGCATATGGCTCATATCTTCCTAAACCTGGGCCTCTCAGGGGCTTTTTTCCTTGCAGCTCATCTGTGGGTGAAACTGGATCCTTTCTCTCACACTGAAGGGTCAAATATGGTGTATTCCTTTTACCGTGTGTCTCTTTTTATCAGACCCAGAAAGAGGGTGGAAACCAAACCTGAGTCAAGCCTCACTAATGTAGTCCAATCAAAAAGGCTCTCACACCCATGGGAATAGATAAACTTAAGAACATAATCGTTTTGAGATTCATAAAATAATTTCAAACTCTCACAAAGGGTATAAGGCAGAGAAGAGGGAGACAATCTAAAAGGCTGTGGCAATAATTTAAAGACTGAGAGGATGGTTCTGTGAGCCAAGGTGGTAGCAGAGGAGATGTTGAGAAATAGTCACATTCCAAATATATTCTGCAGAGGGTATCAATATGATATCCTTATGGACTCTATGGGAGGTATGTGACAGAGAGAAAATGCCACTATGTCTCTTAAGTCTGTGTCTGAACAACAAGGAACATGGCTTTATATTGCCTAAGATTAAATTTTAGATATTGCAAGTATCTACCTGAGTTATTTTGTTAAGATAAGTTATGTTAATTATATATGTATTGCCCTTGAATATTATCTGGCTCACAGTAGGTGCTCAGTTAATATACATTATTTTCATCATCCTTATATATCATCAATCATTTGCAAAAAAAAAAAATTGTACATATTTGTTATGGCCTATTGTTTTTAAATCATTATTAAGTAGTCAAACATTATAATTTATAGAATTTTGACATAACACCAGGCACAAAAGGATTTTGTCTTAAAAATACATTCGACCAAATCTTACATAAAACATGATAAACACTTACATAAATAGAGAAAATAGAGGGAAATGTAAATAATCTATTGTGTTCACTTTGCCCAGGGGTTATGTTACATTTAATTAATAACATCATAAATACTGCCTATAATACAGTATAAGAGGACGAGTTATTTTTAATTTAATTAAAACAAGCAAATTCTGAAATTACTATTCTCTGAAAAATTAGAGAATCTGTTGATCATCATTGCCATCACACATCAACAAGGATACTTTTTCTAAATTATAGAAATGTACATAATAGAAAGTATGGCCAAAAAGTTGATAAAAAGACCAGAAAATATAAAAGGTCTATAAATATAAGAAAGGAAACAATGCATATACGAGGTGAGCAATTAATTTAAAATTATAGTATTGAGGAAAGCACACAGCTCAGTGGTTTGAGCACCTGCTTCCCATGTACAAGGTCCAGGGTTCAATCCCCGGTACCTCCTAGGGAAAAAAATGTATATTATTAAAAAAGAAATCTTTAATTAAGAAAAAGCTAACTGCAAACAAAACAAAGAGGAATTGCAAGAAATGCAAATTCTAGAGAACTTAGAGATCAGAGCAAAATTAAATATGGCTACAGTAATTTACCTGAATACTATATATAAGTTAAATTTTTATATAAATTCAGAATGTAAAGAAAATAAAGCACATTTTAATCATTTAAATAAATTGAGTGATGAACTGGTGAAAATTCATTAAATGTTTAATCCTCAAACCAGCTTGAACTTTATTTTAATAATTCAAAAATAATTTAAGAAAAGGAACATAATAATACTACAAAGGAAACTACTAGTAGTTTACTATTTTACTATTTCTTCTTTAAATAAAATTAGTCAAATACAGGAAATGAAGAATACATACTTCTTAAATATACTTTGAAAAGTAGAGAAAATTAAAACTGCAATTCTAGATTATGTAGAGGTATTTTTAAGAGGAAATATTACTAAGCTACATGAAAAATATTTATGAGATGTCACAAACTTTGGATTGATGGTCAATCCCTAGCTTTGCAACTTTTTAAAATTAAAATTCTTAAACAAAAGAACCAAGTATTTAACTCAAAAGTGTATATTTTTTAAAGAACATAAATTTATAAAAACAAGGAAAAATGAAACTATTTTTTAATCATGCCAAAATTTAACAAAAGCATAGTAAATACTGAAGTTTGTTGATGCTGCAGAGAATGTTAAGGTCTTCAAATGTTTAGCAGGTAGATGCAAAGAGGTATAACTACATACAAGTATTTAACCTTGATTAAATTTACAAAAATTCAGGGCTTTAAAGCAAGGCAAAATGAGATTCTTGATTTCACTAATATATCAAGAAAACATTCATATCCCAACTTAAATGACAAAAGAATAACCGAAGGTTATAGTGATGAATGGAAAGCTGCAAAATAGAAACAGAAAATGATAAAACTTTATGTATATATGAAATATATACACATATACATAAGATTTGTCTACAAGACCATGTATCAAACTCTCAAAAATAATTAAGATGTTTCTATTTTCTGTAATAATTTGACGTTACCAAATTTTCTTCAAAGTTAACATACTTTTTCCTGTAGCTTAATTGTATCACAATATTCTAATTTTTTCCAAAAATTGAAGTTCTTTTTCATTTTTAACAGTTTGGTTATGAAAATATGAAAATATGAAAATATTTGGCTAATCTTATTTACATAACATTTACAAAGCAATATCTATTGTGTTTCAAAATTGTGCAAGAATATAAGCGTTCTGATGATCCTGGTCAAATTTATTATAACTGCATTAAATTATTTCTAATCATCATCTGATTGATATGTAAGGTAACTATATGAATTTAAAATTATTTTTCTTGTACAGTTGAGGATACTAGATTTTTACTTTCAGTTCCTTCCTAAGTGATATACAGGTAGTAAACTGACAGATTGAGACCCTAAACACTGGATTTTTCTGGCAAAAGCAGCATTCTTTGAGATTGAGCTATATTTTCCTCTACAGAATAAATATTTCTGAAAGTGCTTTTCATAATAGAAATCTCTGAAATTGGAATATGCATGGGAAATTCTAAGATTGAATTTGAAGGACAGCATTACATTTTAGTTTTTGTTGCTGCAGATTAGTTGCCCTTAGAAATACATACATTTAAAGAACAGGTTTAACACATATTTCATGGCTTCTAATTACTATGTGGAGTTCTAAAAACATATTCTTGAAATGTTCCATCATGTGTGGTCTAATAGAGGATAGCTCAGCAGAAATTCAAGCTAATTAAATGATGCTACTGCTTTTATATAATGAATACCTAAATAGGAATGAAAGAAAAGGCACACTAAAATATTCTGCATCACTGACATTTCAAGTGCCTGGAACCCTCTCCCTTCTGCATGACAATAATGAGAGCATTTTTTTACTTCTTTGTAGCTAAGAACTACAAATAAGTGGACTTAGCATGGGAATCACCATAGTATAAAACACAGAGGCCACTTGATCCTTTCCCAAGGAGTAGGATTTCTTGGGTTTTAAATACTGTGGTGCCATAAAATATGGTGACTCCCAGGAGGTGGGAGGCACCAAGTAGAGAAGCCTTTGTGTTTTCCTGAAATGGAATTAATTTTCAGAATAGTAGATATATGGACCCATAGGACACAGAGATTGTGGTAAGAGACACCATTACATTTAAACCAGCAAGAATGATTATAATGATTTCAGTGTCATAATTGTCAGTACAGAACAGGCCTAAAATTGTGATAAAATTACAGAAAAAAGTGATAGATTACACTGGAATTGCAGAAATGTAAGCTGTTCAAGTGAAGAACAATGACTAATGATTCCATAAAGCCAACCATGTAGGACCCAGTTATGAGGGCACGGCACAGTCTTGTGGACATAACAACCTGGTAATTAAGAAGATTGTAGATAGCTACATAGCAGTCATAGGCCATTGAAAAGAGAAAAAAAATTCATTGACACCCAAGAAGACAAAAAAATATATTTGGGTGAAGCAACCCTTGAATGTAATATATTTGGCAGAAACCAGTAAGTTCTCTAAGGCTTTAGGTGGGATGACCATTGAATAACTGAGGTCAAGGAATGACAGATGACTGAGGAAAAAGTACATGAGGATGTAAAGCTGGAGATCCAGATAAATTATTAGAATCATCCCTGCATTCTCCAGCAGAGTAATCAGGTATATCAGGAGAAATAGCATAAAGAGGGCCCTCTGGATCTCTTCAGAATCTGTCAATCCCAGAAGGATGAAGTCAGGCACATTTGTGTTATTCCTACTTCCCATAATATGCTTTACTGTTGTAAACTATTGTGAAATAAAATGTGATACCATAAATAACTTCAAAACAGTTTTTTTTTTTTAATAGGAATGATCTGGAACTTAAAAAATTAGCTTAGTGATTTTAGAAATTCATAATAAAGAATAGTTTGCAGAATATGGCTGAAAAAAATCTTAGTTTGGCTGCCAAATATAAATTCAGTATAAATCAACTTTTGAATATTGTATAATAGGGATAAATACATATTGTCTAAATAGAATGACTATGACACTGTTATAAATACTTCTATTTATTAATACATTTATTCAGATTAAAGTATTATATTGTAAGCATTATTTTTATACACATTTTAAAATGAAAAAGGGACATGGAAGTTAAAGTAACTTATGCAAAGTCACAACCTTTAAATATTATTGCTTCTGTGATTCTACCAAAGTTGGTTGAGTACAGAGATCATGTTCATAACACTATATTCCTACTTATATTTAACTTCAGAAAAACATAGAGATTTAATGCTTTATTTACTGTTATTTTGCACCCAATATCATATAATAGAAATGACAGAGCAGAGATTAAAACCTTCAGTTCATTAATATAGAGTTCACATTACTATATATTTTCAGAAGATAGGTTTATTAATCAATTATATAATAAAAATTCCTCCAAAAAATGCATTTTCTACATTGTCCATTGCTTGATTTCTCTGATTCCATCAGTTCTATATTTCCATTTCTACAAATGTTGACATTACGTAAGACATACATAATGTGTATATATATATACATACTTTCATAATAATAGTCCAGTTTTTTGAGATAAACTTAAAAGCTCTAACTTGAGATTAATGCTTACTATGAGTCAAAATTGATGAAAAATTTTACCAGCATTCTTTGTCTAGAAATTTGTTAACCTCCATTTTTTCTCACAAAGTATATAAACCATATATGGGCCCAGAAATTTCTGTGATATATTTGTTTCCTTTCAGATAACGTAGGTTTAATTTTTTTCTGCATGTATTTTTATTTTGTTTATTTGAGGTACAATAAAAAACCTAAAAATTTTGTTTATGACCTGTTCAAATAGAAAGTTCGCCTGGACATTTTGTCTCACATGTGTACCAAGGAGACACTGTGAACACAAGCAGAGCAGAGGATCACTTGCTTTTCATCCTGATAAAGCCAAGGCATCTCTTATATAGAGACTTGCTGGTAATGCCATGTTTGGTCATCTCTGGAACCAATTTTCCAAGAAGATTGTTTGGCATGATTCCAAGGATAAAAATTCAAGGACTAATGCCTCCATGTTATGTTAGTAACAGAGAGTTGCCTTCCTCTTAGAAGCCACACAATATTGATCAATGTTTTGGTATTCTCTTCTGATGCTCTCATTTATGACTGGGTAAAAGAAAAGGTATTTCTAGAGAAATGTTTAATTATTCTGTCACTGAAAGGCCAGATTATTTACCACCAAGGATGGGTTAGCCCATTTTTCCCAATGATACCATCGTAGGATTAAACATTATTATACATATATTATTATATAAAAAAGAAAGAAAAAATGAAAATCATTCATAAGTGTTGTTATTATTTAGAAATATTTATCTCCAAGAATTTTACCTTGTGAATGTAAATCTTATTTATATGCTTACTTATATATTTATATAATTTTATCATGCTTAATTATCAGTAATATCATATTATTATTAAATATTTACAGTATACATTGACTACTTTTACAATAAACTTTTGTAAAACCCACAATTTCATTTATTTTGTTTTGACTAGTGCAGCATTATTAACTTCTTTCTAGAAGTGTGCACTAACTAATGAAAGGAAAGGATGATGATGTCCACTCTGCTTCCACTCAAGAGAGGGCTTAGGTTCCATGGGGCAGATGAATAGAACTGTCTTGCTTGTAGTTTTAGATAGTCTCTGTTTTTGGGGATGTGTTTTCCATCAACATCCTTTTTTTAGTTGTCCTGTTGAGTCCGATGAACTGGAGAGTAGGTATTAGCTGCAACTCTGCTGAGATTTAGTGCTCAATTGGCATAGCAACAGACTGAAGATTTAAATCTCTGGAACATATATTTAAAGAGTATTAATGCTAATTATAGGTTCAAATAAAAGGGACAGAAGAGTCATGTGTATAAAATTATAAATGAGTTTAACTTTCTTTTTTTCAAATTTTATTTTTTAAAAGTTTTTAAAGATACTTAGATTATACAAATTTCATATAAAAAATATAGAGAGTTCCCATATGCCCCATTCCTCACACCACCCACATTTTCCCACATTAACAACATCCTTCATTAGTGTGGTACATCCATTGTAATTGATGAACACATTTTGGAGCACTGCCATTAAGCATGGATTATAGTTTACATTGTAGTTTACTCTCTCTCCTACACAATTCTGTGGGTTTTGGCAAGATTTATAATGGCCTGTATCAGTCTTTGCAATGTCATTTGGGACAATTCCCAAGTCCAAAAATGCCCCCACATTACACCCATTTTCCCTCTCCCTGCCCTCAGAACCTCCAGTGGCCACTGCCTCCACATCAATGATACAAGTTCTTCCATTTCTAGAATCACAATAAGTCTATAGTAGAATACCAGTAAGTCTACCTTAGTCTATAGTTCATTCCCCAATCCTGAGGATTCTGGGATGCTGATGTACAGTCCACCATTAATTGAAAGGGGGCTGTGATCCCATAGGACCAATGGATGGAACTTTTTGCTTGCAGTTGTAGACTCTCTCAGTTCCTTGGTATGGTATTGTCCATCATAAACTCTATGCTTGTTGTCCTGGATGAGACTAATAAACTAGAGAGTAGGACTGCAACTCTGATGAGATTTAGGACCCACTGGCACATGAGCAGCCCAAAGATTTAAGTCTCTTGAACATACACCAATATAACTCCTGATTCCACAGAAATAGAGTATCATAAGAGGATACTTTGAAAAATTGTATGCCAACAAAATGGATAACTTAGATGAAATGGACAAATTCTAGAAACTCACAAACAGCTTACAATTATGGTGTTTATGCACATCTCAGGAAGACCTCACCAACTGCCACAGTAAACAATGTTTCAAGCAGGGGAAGGGGAGTTTCTCCTGAGGACTCTAGAGACATGTGGACACTATAAGCAGGACATCCAACCTCAGGAAATTGGCACCCTATCAGTGGGCCTTACCTTGGAATATATGTTAACTTGTTTCCCCATTGAAACAGAGGATTAACTCTGTTAAGGCCCACTGATAGGGTGCCAATTTCCTGAGGTTAGGTGACCACCTTATAGAGTATTTATGTATGCATCTTCTTTTTTTATTTGTTAACCTAGCTAAGTGTTTGTTAATTTTATTCTCCAAGGGTTTTGTTAATTTTTGAAGTGTTTTTTATTCTCAATTTCATTTAGTTCTCTCATCTTTGTTATTACCTCCTTTTTGCTTGCTTTTGAATTAGTTTGTTGTACTTTTTCTAGTCCCCCCATGTGTGCAGTTAGATCTTCGATTTTAAATGTTTCTTCTTTTTTAATGTAAACACATATGGGTATATAGCTGCATTCCATAGATTTTGATATGTTGTGTTCTCATTTTCATTCATTTCAAGGTAGTTACTAATTTCTTTTGTAAGTTTCTCCTTGACCCACTGATTGTCTAAAAGTGTGTTATTTATATTTCATATCTTTGTGCCTATTACTGTTCTTTGTCCCTTATTAATTTCCAGTGTCATTCCATTGTGGTCAATAAAAATTACATTGAATAATTTCAGTCTTTCTGAGTTCTTTGAGACTTGTTCTGTGACCTAGCATGTGGTCTATCCTGAAGAATGATGCATGTTGGCTTGAGAAGAATGTATACCCTGCTATATTTACATGTAATGTTAGTTATATGTCCATTAGTTCCAGATCCTCTAACATATTATTCAAGGTCTCTGTTTCTTTATTGATTCTGTGTCGTGATATTCTATCTAATGTTGATAATGGTGTATTAAAGTCCCCCACTATAATTGTAGAGGCATCCATTATTCAACCTAGATTTTTCAGTGTTTGCCTCATGTATTTTGGGACACCCTGATTCTTTCTTCCAATCAATTACCCCTTTTATTAATATACAGTGTTCATCTTTGTGTTTTACAATAGCTCTGCATTTAAGGTCTATTTTTTTTTTCTGATATTAGAATTGCTACTCCCACCCTTTTTAGTTATTGTTTACATGTAAAATTGTTCTCCAACCATTCAATTGCAACTTCCTCATGTCTGTGGGCCTAAGGTGAGTTTATTGTATACATCATATAGATGGGTCATATTTCCTTATGCATTCTACCATGATGCAGTACTTACATTGGCCATTTTTTCCTTAGGTTAACATATGTCATATTTTGTTTTTATTTCTCGTTTTATCCTTTTAGTTACTCTTACTAATAACTTTCCTTTCTACAATCTCCTCCAACCCTCTCTCTCATGTTTTTTTTTTTTTTTTTTTTTCTTCCTTTCAACCAGCAGAATTCCCTTTAGTATTTCTTTTAGGACAAGATTCTTGTTTACAAACTCTATCATTTTCTGTTTATCTGTGAATATTTTGAACTATTCTTCAATTTTGAATGCCAACTTTGCTGGAAACAAAATTATTGGCTGGCAGTTTCTTTTGTTTGTTTCGTTTTCTTATAGCACCTTAACTATTTCATTCCACTTCCTTCTTGTCTCCATGGTTTCAGATGAGAAATCAGTGTTTAATCTTATCAAGTTTCCCTTATATGTGATGGATATCTTTTCTCTTGCTGTTTTCAGAATTGTCTTTCTCTTGAGTGTTTGACAATCTGATAGGTATGTGTCTTGGTGTAGGCTTGTTAGGGATTATACTAATTGTTGTGCACTTCAATTCCTGCACATGTACATTCATGTCCCTCATAAGGGATGGGAAATTTCCATTCATTATTTCATTCAACACTACTTCTGCCACATTTCCCCTCTCTTCTCCCTCTGGGTTGTCTAAAACACATATGTTTGTGCATTCCATGTTATTTTTCAATTCCTTAAGTCCCTGCAGATTTTCTCTATTTTTTTATCTATCTGTTCTTCTCTCTGTGCAATTTCAGATGTTCTATTTTTGATGTCACTATTTCTTTCCTTTGCCTATTCAAATCAACTGTTATGTACTTTTGGTATATTTCTAACTTCTTGCATTGTGTTTTTTGTCATCATCAGAATAGTTATATTTTCATGCATGTTTGCAATTACTTTTCTGTATTTCTCCAGTGACTTCCTAATATCCTTTATTTAATCCTTCATTTCATTTAGTTGATTCATGATATTTGTTTGGACACCCTTAAATAGTGTTCCATGTTCAGCATTTCCTTTTGCTTTTTACTTTGTATATTAGACTGGACCATGCCTACCTGTTTCTTAGTATGGCTTGTAATTTTTTGCTGATGTCAGGCATCTGTTAATCTTGATGGGATTTTTCAGTTTGTTAGATTCTCTTTCTATTTTAAGGTTTATTTTATCTGCTTTGTACCAAGGGTCCTCTTTTCCACTTGGTTACACTTATTCTATATCTTTGTAGTTGTCCACAATCCCCCAAAAATATTAAGATCATAAAAAAGGAAAGCAAAAAGAAGAGGAAAAGAATAATAATAAACATTACTATTATTATAATATAAGGATGGAAAAGGAACTATAAAAGAGCCAGGAAAAATAAATAAATAATGAGAGTAAAAACTCATAAAAATATGAAAAGGATTAAGAATTTAAAAGATGGAATTAAAGAAAGAAACAGGAAAAAAGTAAAAGATCGGAAAGATGAGAAGAGAAGATAAAAATGAAGACCAAACAATAGAAAGTGAAAAAAAAAAAAAAAAAAGAAAAGCAACAGAAGAAGGAAAAATGAAACAATAAAAAGAGATAGAGAAAATAAGGAGCAAAAAGAAAATAAATGAAGAAAAAAGGACAAATAAACAGGAAAAAGAAGCCTCCCTATCAGGCCACTTGCAACCATCTCAGGCTGCCAGGGCTCACCAATTTATCACTCTGTGGCTCTCCCTCTTCAGGTAAGGTACCTGAATAAAAAATAATTTATATATTAAATTAAAAAATTTTAAAACCTATAAATAAAATCTTGGTCTAAGTTCTCTGTCACAAAGCTGCTTGTTCTGCAACTTCCCCAACCCCCAGGCAATTGGCTCTGTGCCTGATAACCCCCTGGATCACTCTCTGGATCCCTTCTCTTCAGGCTGTTTGGACATCTAATGGCTGCTTCTCCTGCTTATTTCCCTCAGGCTAGTTGGGCTTCTGATGGCTTGCAAGCTACCTCTCCTGGCTCCCCTCTCACCCAGGCTGTTAGGTGCCCATTAGACCCCCTCCTGATCCAGTTTTTTTTTTTAATTAATTTATTTTTTATTGTGGGTAAAAATCAAAATTTTCACAATGCATACCAATATTTGTAAAATGATATATAAATATATATGCATATATGTGCATTTGCTTACAAAAATGTTATATATGTGTATATATATATATATATATATATATATATTTTAAGAGGTGCTTAGATTACCTAAAATATTACATGGAACCCACTGGGATTCCCATGTTGCTCACTTCCCACACCTCCCACCACATCCCACACAAACATCTCCCACAAGTGTGGCCCACTACCCTCAATGGACTTACACATCCTGGGGCCTTGCCACCAACCATAGACCACAGTTCACATCATAGACCACACTCTCTCCCACACAGTCCTGAGTGATGTGTGCTGATTTAAAATGGCCTACATCCGTTGCCACAATGGTACTCAGGACAACCTCCAAATCCCAAAGAAGCCCCTGTATTTCAACTGCTCGTCCTCTCCCTGCCCCAAAAGTTTCAAGTGGTCACTGGCTCCACCTCATTGTTATAATTTCTTCCATTGCTAGAATCACCATATGTGAACAACAGAATACCATCAAGTCGACTCTAGTCCATATTTCTTCCCCCAATCCTGAGGGGACTGGGATGGTGATGTCCACTCCACCTCCAAGTGAGAGAGGGCTTATATCCCATGGATATGGTGGGTGGGATGATCCTGCCTGCAGATGCAGGCCCTCTCCATTCCCTGGGATGGCCATTGCCATCGTTGTCTCTTCACCAGGTAACTTCCTGATCCAGTTTTTATATCTGCCAGGGCTGATGTGTGTGATTGAAGTCTGCCTGATCAGCTTCCCTCTCCCCTCTCCCTGGAGCTGCTTCACTGGCTGGCATTGTTCCTTTTCCCAGGAAGTAGCTGAGATCCACTCTGCCCATCCTATAAGTCCTGAACCCCAACTCTGCTCTCCCCCTGAAATGACAGGGTACAAGTCCCTACACCTGTTTGCCCCATAGTTCCCCCACTTCAGGAGCTTGCTGGGCACTGGGACACACCTTTGATTGCCTGGTATCTTTCTTCACTCTGAGTTTTCTGAGAGCTGGTCTGCCAGGCAAATCACTTACCCAGCTTGCTTTTCCCTCTGAGCTGGCTGTGTGCTGAATTCCCTACCCTTTCTCCTGCAGCTTCCCTCTCCACAGCAAAGTGCTTCCCCCATCACTAGCTGCCCTCTCCAATTGCCTCCCAATCCTATGGCTTCCCTTCTCTCAGGTAAACTTGACTATCTTCCAGCAGTTTCTGGAGGAGTGCAACCTGCCATTCCCTACTCCACCATCTGGGATCTCCACTAATACTTACTTTTATATGTATTTGAGGTTTTTTTTTTTTTTTGTAGTAACATATAGAGTGTCTTCTCATTTTTACCTAGATATTTTTTTCATCTATTTTCCTTGTTGTTATGTTGGAGTTAAAATTTGACATCATAAGTATATAACAATCATATTTGGTTTGACACCAACTTTACACCAATGTGATGCACCTATACTTTTCATATACCACTCTTGTACTTGTTACCATTTATATCTTTGTACATTTTAAGTCCAAAACAAAGCTTTATCATTACTTTTAATGCAATTGCATGTTAACATGTGTAGGAAGTAAGAAGTGAAATTATAAACCAAACAACAAACTATAATAAAAAAGGTGATTATAAGTACACAAATAGTTACCTTTACCTTAGGTCTTCATAACTTTATGCCACATTGAACCACTTTCTAGGGCTGTTTCCTTTCTTTCTTAGGATCTCCTTTTAGCATTGCTCAAAGAGCATGTCTAGTGGTGATGACCTCTTAGCATTTGTTTACCTGAGAATATCTTAATCTCTCCATCATTTTTGAAAGAAATTCTTCTGGTTATAAAATTCTTGGCTGGCAGTTGTTTTCTTTTAGCTTGTGAAGTATGTCAACCCACTGTCTTTTTTTTTTATTTTAAGATTTTATTTATTTATTCATTTATCCCCCCCTTGCAACTTGCGCTCGCTGGGTCAGCCAACCACGACATGCGGGCGGGCCGCCCCCACCAGGAGGCCCCGGGAACCGAACCCAGGGCCTCCCATATGGTAAATGGGAGCCCCACTGATCGAGCCACAACCCACTGTCTTTTGACCTCTCTGGTTTCTGATGACAATTCATCACTCAATCTCATTGGTACTCCCTTATTTGGAGCTTTCAGCACTCTCTCTTTGCCTGTCACATCTAATAGTGTGAAAAATATATGACAGGGTACACTTTTATTCATGTTTATCCTGTTTGGGGTTCTCTGACATTCATGGATGTGCAAATCTATGTATTTTGCTAATTTGGGGAAGTTCTATAAAAAATATCATGACACTAGTATTAGGTCAGACATACAGACCACTGGAATTTAATTGGGAGTTCAGGAATAAACCTTCATATCAATGGACAATTGATTTTTTATAGAGGTGCCACATCCACTCAATGATGAAAGAACAGTTACTTCATCATTTGGTGTTGGGAAACTGGATAGTTTCCCACAACCCACCCTATTATTTTATTCTTTCATAAACCATATAATTTATCTAAAATATACAGTCATTGGCATTTGGTATAATCATCGATTTGTACATTCACCATTTCAATCAATATTAGAGCATTTTCATTACTATAAAAAAGAAAACAAACAAAAAACCACTATCATTCTCATGTTAGTGCTACTAATTAAAAATCCTATGATGTGCTTTCACCTTTTCATTTCTAAATAATTACAAAGAACATTTTTTTAACCAATGTTGCATAGATTAAACTTCAGCTTTCCATTCTCTAACCACATTCTACTCTCTGGTGACTTACCTTCTAGCTACTAACTCCATGAGTTTGAACATTATATTTAATTCATAACATTGAAAAAATAAAATATTTGTACTTTTGTGACTACCTTACTTCACTCAACATAATTTGTACCAGGTTCATCCACTTTGTCAGATGTTTCACAACTTCATTTCTTCTTAGAGAGCTGAATAATATTTCATCATGTGTATATAACAGTTTGTTTATCCATTCATCAATTGATGGACACCTGATTTACTTCCATATTTTAGCAATTGTGAATGATGTCACTGTTAACATCAGTGTACAAATGTTTGTTCCTTTCACTGCTTTCAGTTTTTCTGGGTATATACCTACTAGAGGTATTGCTGGGATACATGGTAGATGTATGTCTAACTTCCTTAGGAACTGCCAGACTTCTACAGTGGCTATACCATTCTACATTCCCACCAAAAGTGAATAAGCATTCCAATCTCTCCACATCATCTTCAACACTTGTAGTTTTCTGTTTTATTAAGAGTGGTCATTCTAATAGGTGTGAAATGATATCTCATTGTAGCTTTGATTTGCATTTCCTTAATAAACAATGATGTTGAACATTTTTTTCACAAGTTCTTATCCATTTTTATTACTTATTTAGAAAAATGTCTATTCGGGTCTTTTGCCCATTTTTTTCCATAATTACATTCATGTTTATTTCCATCCTGTAGGAAATACTGACTATAATACACTTGAAAAACACTTTCATGTTTCCTTTGTAGGTTATTAAGTTTTACCACCCATTTTGATAAATTAAATTTACTAGTGAAAACCACATTTTAAAAAATTGTACAATAGACAATCACAATCAACAAATGAACTTAAGAATTTAAAACACTATAATGCCTGGAAGTTTATCTTCATGGTAAACATTCACTTTATGTGAATCCCACTTTGCTGCCCTTAATTAAAAAGCTGTAAGGACATCCATGGTACTTGGAATGAAATATTGAAAGCAAGACACTGTAGAAGAAGACCACCAGTCCTAATCCCACTAGGCAAATTATTTGTCTTTCTCCAACATCTCCTTTGGAAGTTGTAGGTTCATTTAGAAGAGGCATTCCTGTGGTGATAACAGCATTTGATATGAGAATAATATGTGACTCTGCCATGAATTGATCCTGGCTGCTCCCATGAATGAAGCCCACTTGTCCATTGTGAGAGTTCTTATGAGCATGTGGAGGCCCACAGCTATGATTCCACATCAGGCCAGAAGTCATAGCAAAGACCACACACAGGGACACCATGACCCAACCCAGTCTTGTTACAGATTAACTCTAAGTTGTTCCTTCTAAAATAAAGCAAACCACTAAGTGACACCAACAGGGCCAAAGCATGATGCCAGAGTAATTGGGTGGTCTGAAGACCTGAATATGAACATCTGTTTTGTCAGCAATACACGTTGCTAGTTGTTCAGCTGCAAATCTGATTCTTTAAAGGGCAAACATATCAGCTGTCTTGGGTCTGCCTTTTCAAGGAAAATGCATGAATGTAGGAGCAGAGTACATGATAAGCTGTTGAAAAACATCTGTCCACTCATCATAGTCAACCATACTGAAGAAGAGTTTATTACAAAATAACAAATGAATAGCACCGAGTTATCCAGTATTTGATATTCTTCATTATCTTGCCTGCACACAGAACACTGTCACTGAGGCTGAAGAGCAGTCTGCGTAACCATCATAGAAAAGTTTCAAGGTGGTGCCTTTATAAATTTTGAAATTTGTCACCATTCATTTGGAAGATTGAGCACCTGAAACTCTATTCCATCAGCTGTTCTACTTTTCAGCTAAAAGATTCTCCTTTTTTTTCTGTCCTCCCCAAAGCTAGATGCACAGGAACAGCAGCAGGAGGAGGAAAGGAAAGCTCCCAGTGGGCAGATGCCACATCCTCTGCCTGTACTACCTGTGGGGTGAAGAAGCACCCCTGGCCCCCATCTCCACAGAGCAGTGGCTCCTCCACTAGTGGTAACCTTGGGTGCCTAGCTTCCTCCAGCACCACACAGCCACTGGGCACACAGCAGGGAGGCCCCTGATTGGGTTCTCAGGAGGATGGAAGCATCATAGCAAGAGACTAGGCAGCAGCCAAGGACACAGAGGAGGATACTGACAGAGCATCCTGTTCCCTGGGAGTAGGAACCTGGAATACATTTTGCCCAGTTTTTAATCAAGTCATTTTAATTTTAATTGTTAAATTGTAAGATCTCTTTATGTATCATGGATTTTAGACCCTTGTCAGATGTGTGATTTCCCAATATTTTCTGCCATTGAGTAGTCTGCCTTTTAACCTCTTCACAAAGTCCTTTGAGGTTCAGAAGTGCTAAATTTTTAGAAGGCCCAATTTATCTATTTTTTTCTTTTATTGCTCATGCTTTGCGTGTAAGGTTAAAAAAATAAAACCACCTATCTGAAGTCCTGTAGATGTTTCCTTACATTATCGTCTAGGAATTTTATAATCCTGGATTTATGTTCAGGTCTTTGAGCCATTTTGAGTTCATTCTTATATAGGAAGTGACATAGGGATCCTATTGGATTCTTTGAGTTATGGATATCCAGTTCTCCCAGCATAATTTGCTGAAGAGACTGTTTTGTCCCAGAAAAGTGGAGTTGGTAGGCTTATCAAATTCAGTTGACCAAAGATTTAAGGGTCTATTTCAGAACTCTCAATTTGATTCATTGATCAATGTGTTTATCTTTATGCCAATACCATGGTTGTTTCAACCACTGTAGTTTTATTTATTTATTTTTATTTTTTTTTTATTATGGGTAAAAATCAAAATTCTCACAATACATACAAACATTTGCAAAATGATATATAAATATATATGCATATATGTGTATTTGCTTACAAAAATGTTATTTATATATATATATATACATATATTTTAAGAGGTGCTTAGATTACCTAAAATATTACATGGAACCCACTGGGATTCCCATGTTGCCCACCTCCCACACCTCCCACCACATCCAACACAAACATCTCCCACAGTGTGGCCCACCAACCTCAATGAACTTACACTCCAATGAACTTACACTCCAAGGTGTAAGTTCATTGAACTTACTCTCCAAGGGAGCAGCAATAGTCCTCTGAGTGTAGGGACAGTGCCTGTCAAACTAGGATGACCCACTGATGTTTTTTTTTTTTTTTTTTTTTTTTTTTATTCATTGATGACTACCCTTGTGAGTCTTTGCTCTTGTAAATGAGACTTAGCCTGCAGTTGTGGGGTGCGTAAGGGTTGCCACCTGAGAGCCTCCTTGTTGCTCAAATGTGGCCTCTCTCTAAGCCAAACTCAGCGTATGATTGCATTACCTTCCCCCCAACGTGGGACATGACTCCCAGGGATGAGCCTCCCTGGCAACGAGGGATTAATATCAAGTGCCAACTGGCAGCTTTGCGCAGTGGCAGTATCGTAGCCAATGAAGTTTATCCGAGGCACGATTATTGCTAATTGAAAACTTTTCCCAAGTGCCAACTGGCAACACAACTGGAAAAAGACCTTGAATAAAAGGGGGAAATGGTAAAGACAAATGAGTTCAAGTGGCTAAGAGACTTCAAAGAGAGTCGGGAGGTCATCCCAGAGGTAACTCTTATGCACACCTCAGTAGGAGCTCATAGAACATCTAAGTGCCTATCACCCCACTCAGTGGGGTTCCTGAGAGCTCTGGAGACACCCTGGTCCTATATAAGGGGGGATAGCCCCAGAGACTGATGCCTTATCAGTGGGTTCTATTTTGGAATCTGTGCTCCTGAGAGTGACAGAATTAGACTCAAATAAGTCCTCTCTGCACATGGTTCACCAGTCCCTTCTATTAAAACCTACATGTGATGCTGGAGTTTCTTAGGTATACTTCCAGAGACTGGAGCCTCCCGCCTACCTATGTGCCAGGTGTCCATGAAATCTAGGTGGAGCTGCAACTCCTACCCTACAGCTCAATGGACTCATCCACTGTAGTTTTAAAATACACTCCAAGGTCAGAAAGCCACTGACTGTCATAAAATCTTCTTAAGATCCTTTTTGTTTTTCTGGGGTGGAGACATAATGTCACCTATATTCATTATTTTTCAATTTGCATCGCCTCTCTTTGTTTTCTATGTTAATCTAAGAGTTTGTTGATATTTTTATTTTTTATTTTTTCAAAGAACCAGATTTTGGTTTTGTTGATTTTCTCTATTTCATTTATTTCTGCTCTAATCTTTAGTCTTTCTCTCTCTCTCTCTCTTTCTTTCTCTCTCTTTCTTTCTTTCTTTCTTTCTTTCTTTCTTTCTTTCTTTCTTTCT
>JAKSZT010053759.1:1468312-1519650 GCA_026826555.1 Tolypeutes matacus | reverse complement strand
TATTAGCATGAGACCGGAGGGCTTGTTTCCTACATTCTAGGGTGACCTTCTATTCTTTCAGTTGCCATGGCCTTTAATTGAAACTCCATCATATAGGGACTTTAACAATTTCTAATTTCAGATACTTCTTTTTATATCAGTCTTTGTTTCCATATATTTTACTTCTGTATGTTTTACAGTCCTGAAAACACAATGCTATTATTTTTGATGTATAGTTTCTTTTACAAAAATTTCACGTATTTCCCATTCTTTGCACTCTTCATTTATTTCTGTAGATTCGATTTCTCCTCTGATATCATTTTCTTTGGATGGAGGACTTCTGTTAGCTTTTCTTAAACCACAGTACTTTTGGAAACTTATGTTTTGAGCTCTCCTTTATCTTAAAAGTCCCCATATCACACTTGAGTTTCACAAATATTTTCACTAGACATAAAGTTATTTTTCTTTTCACCTTCCCATATATTGCACAAGGATTTTTCTTGTAATATTAATGTTACTTTTGGGAAATCAGCCATAATTGATATGATCCCCATCCCCCACATGTTTAAAAGTTCCCCATCTAACCACCATCCAGCCAAGTTATGTATTCTCCCATGCTCACCATGGTGGCTTTGAAGTGTTTTTTTTTGTTGTTGTTGTTGTTTTTTTATATATATTTCATTTTCTGTAGCTTGATTATGATGTGCTTCTGTGTGTGTGTATTTTGGGAGTGGGAGGTGTTGGCATATAGGATTTATCTTGTTTGATTGTTAGATCTGTAAATTGATGATTTTCTTGAAATTTTATAAAACTTAACTCAATTTTTTCATGTTCTCTAATCTGTTTAAGCCCTCCTCTTTTTTATGTAAACAGTTTTCTGTTGTTTTTATTGTTCGTCCCTTGGCTCCTTAGTTGGAAAATCATTTAATGATCTGGTTTAAACCAAACTGTTAATCTTTTTCTTAATCTCCAATCTGCTGTTGAGTACTTTGGGCAGAGTTGTCATTATTGTATATTTTCCTTTTCTTTTCTAGAATGTCACATTCATTTTAGTCTCAGATATTTTCTCAGTGTAACATCTTTTCCTTAAGTGATTAAGTAAATGTTTAAAACTGTTTCAAATTCCTTGGCTACTAATTCAAACTTTCAGTTCATCTTGAAATCTGTTTCTATTAAATTTTTTCTTTGATGTGGTTCACATTGTGTTGTGCTGCTTTAGTTATTTTTATAAAATACTGTACTTTGTGAATGACACATTATTGGGAACCTGTATTGTGTTGTCTTTTGATATGGGGCATTGAGGTTTGTTCTGGCTGGCAATAAATTACTGGCAATCTGTTTGGAACTTTCAGGCTTTATATTATTCATTGTAAAGGATGATCCATCTCATTTTTTCCTCAGTCATAAGGCATGGTATTTATGGCAGTGTATTTTCCTTATTACAAATATTGTTTGTGGGTTTTTGTTTTGTTTGGTTGTCTCAACTTCATGCCTGAGTTAATCACAGATCTTCATCATACTCACTGGGCCATTAATTCAGCTTCTCCAGCCCCATCATGAACTATAGAATGCATGTACTGGTCTCAGTCCTATTGCTTCTCTCTTGGCCTTTTGATTCTCCATCTGCACATATACAGTAGTCTTCAGCTGAGGCTCTGCAGAGACCTAGTATGGTTATTGGGCATTTCCTTTGGAAGACTTATTTTCTCTTTTCCAACTTCTTTAATGATGGAATCTCTATTATGCAATATCTTTATACTCTGCTTGTACTGTGTAACTTTTGAGTTAGTAAGCAGTACAGAAAGGCAGATTAAATATTAGTTCCTTCTCATATATTTCCGTTACATCATTTCCATTATCTTATGGCTGTTTCCAATGCCTGAAAACAGTTTTCATCTGCATTTTGTTCAGTTTTACAGTTATTTATGATAACAGGAGAATTCTTGTACCAGTTACACTGTTATGGTAGAAGTCAAAATCTGGCCAAATATTTTCAATATCTTCTGGTTAAAATGACAATATGGCTTGAAACACTATCTTATTATATTTTCCCTGTATTTGTATTATTCTTGCTCTATTTGGCTTGTTAAAGAATGGCTCTTTATCTTTCTTCTCTTTTTGATAATTGTTATTCAATTTTATTTGTTTTTTATTCATTGTTATTTTAGTTTTAGCATTTTTCCACTTTTTAGGTTAAATTTATTGATTTTATTGCAACACCTAGAGATAACAGATTACTGTTAGTTTTTCCTATTTGGTAATACAGGAATTTAATATTTTCATTATTCATCTGATGGCCACTCTAGCTTACATGCAGTGCTATGCATTATTCAGATTGACATTTATTAATAATTATTCTTGAGTTAAATATTTTAATTCCTATTTAACCAAAAATAACAATGTCACAATTTCTCATTTTATTTTGAACTTCTGAATTGATAGATAATGAATTTTTTATGTTTTGAATATTATTTCAGAAATGTATTATTGTCAGATAATGTAGCTTAAGCTTTGATTATTTAAAGAAATTTATGTATTAATTATAATAAATTCTTAAAAATGCCTTATAGATGCTGTGAAAGAAAGTTGCAAATTTTCTGCAAATTTGGAATGATCATATATATTATTCATAGATCATAAATTTACAGGCAGTGTTTTACTGATGGATTACTTAAATGTTACATGTATTTTGTTCATTCTGCTACTTCATTTAATTCATTTATTCAGTAACTAATTTATTGAATATCTACAATGTGCCAGGTAATATGTACACAGTATAATAAACAATAAAAGATCTTTTTTCTATTGGGGCCTTACATTCCAGCTGGGACATACAGAAAAATATACAGAAGTAAGTGCTATGCCATGTACAAACATGAAAAATAATACTTAAAATAGAAAATGTAATGAAGGCTATCAGGTGAGAGATGTGGGGGCAAGGGCATGACAAAACAAATGGATATAGTGTGGTCAGGACAGGCCTCAGTATAAAGTTGGCCTTTGATCAAAGACTAGAATGGGGAACAGTTAGTCATACATTTTCATGAGAATAAAGTGTTCCAAAAATGGTAACACCCATGCAAAGGGCCTGTGCAGATGGTGGGCCATGCAGTTCCAGGAAACTAGAAAACAGTTATTGTACTCTTTTATTGACATGCATGATGTACTATCTGCTGCCCTTTCCTCACTGTTCCCGAAGGACTACTAGAATGGTTTTAAAGTCAAGGAAGAGCCCAAAATGTCTGGGTTGAAAAGAAAGCCTTGTGAGACAAGCTGAAATATAAATCTAACTCATCCTATTTTTAAGTCATTTGGAAACATTTTAAATTAAATAATTTTCACATTTTTTTCATTTTAATTTAGTAAAATCATGTCATGGGAAATAAAATACATGTGGGCAGTTTTTTTTTTAAATTTATTTTACATGACACATTTAGCTAAAAAGTGTATGATATAATTTCTTCTTTTATTTAATACAGCCAAGTACATACAATTGGGCCCAAATTCTTTGTTTTAGCTTACCTCATCATTTCCTAGGATTCATTTACCTCTTCAAGAAACAAACAGGAGAATATAATTGGGTGGACACACTTTTCATGGGATATTGCATTCAGGACTGATAAATATAAGTTGAAATGTCAGGGTTGCCATCAGATACGGAGCCATACAGTATTCCTTTGAAAAATGTGACTGAAATCACCATGTTTATACTGAGGGATTTCACAGATAATATTGAGCTGAAAGTCTCCCTGTTTTTTCTATTTCTGGCATCATCTCTTTTTACTCTCATAGGAAATTTGGGAATGGATATATTGTTCATGGGAATTCCCATATCCACAATCCCATGTACTATTTTCTCTGTGAGTTGTCTTGCTTCTTATTCTTATTTGTCATGCCAAAATGTTAGCCAATTTCCTCACAGTGAATAAAGCCATTTGATTTCTTGGGTGTACAACAGAAATACTTCTCTTTGATACTTTGGGAATGCAGAATATATGTAGCAATCTATAGCACTCTTCTGTGTTCAGTTAACATGTCACTGGAGTCTATTTCCCACTCATCATTTCTTCCTATGCTGGTGGCATTTTGCATGATACATTGTAAATGAGATTAAGAATTAAGAAATAATTATGCCTATTTAATCATTATATAGATGCCTTTATATTATAAAATAGCAAAAGGTTAATACCTGAAATTACTGAAACTGGCTAGATCCTCCCCATTTATGTTTACTCTAGACTTAACCTCACCCTTGTGTATATCTAACTATTGGGATGGTGACCACTCCACTTACCTCACATTAATATCCAAACATGTAACTGACCATCATTCTGTAAACCCCTATCCCAAAACCTTCTGACTGACTGCCCCACCTCTGTTCAACCCCTTAATGTTTATTAATGACAAAGCCAGTGTTCAGCTCCATCCCAATTATTCATTGGTACCCCGATGTTATGAAAGATTAGATATCCATATGAAAAACTTTGTAGCTGACCTTCATTTTTGTTATCACCCTGTCCAGGATACTTTGATCTCTGATAATGGTTGTATCCTTGTAATTCACCTCCCAGGTCTGTACCACTCCCCATCCTATTTTAGTCCCTTAATGTTTATTAATAAAAGAAACTGTGCAAACTCCATCCAAATTATTTGTTTGCAGTCTGTTATAAAATACTAGAATTTCTGCAAGCAGAGAGGCACTTTTTGGGGCACCTAGGGTGACTGACCACCTTTGTTTGCACAACCAAATTAATGTCTTCTCTCTTTGAAACTCCAATGCCTCAGGAATTATTATTAAAGACACACTGGTAAAAAAGAACCCACTTTTCCTCGGGATCACATAGAGGAAAATAAAGCACATTTTAAATATTTAATACAATAATTAACAGTGATGAATTGGTGAAAAGTTGTTCAATATTTTAACCATAAAACAGTGATTGAACATTATTTTAATTCTTCAAAAATCACGATGAAAAATAATCAAAAATAATTTTACAAAGAAAATCTTAATAGAAGTTGAAAGAATGCAAACAACCTGTAAGCAAAACATATCTAATAACCATTGTAAAATTTTAAATAAAAAATTAAATAACTGAAAAATGAAAAAATACATTTTTAAAATATACATTGAATAGACAATTTTTAATGAAAATATTATCAAAATATCTGACTACTATTATGAGATGGCACAAAATTTTAATTCATTATCCCTTCTTAGAGTTACAACTTTTCTCTATTGAATTTATTTTAAAAAATGAGCAAAGAATTTAACTTAAGAACTTATTTCTTTTTTAAAAGTTACAAACATAGATATAAAGAGGAATGATATATTTTTAAATTCATACTGAAATTAAACAAAAGAAATACTAAATACTGAAACTTGTTGACACTCACAGAATGGTACTATTGTCAAATAATTTGAAAGCTGACGTAAAAAAGATTACCAAACTTCAGGTCTTAAAGCATTGCAAGATGAGAGTCTATTTTGCTTATGTACAAAGAAAACATCCTTCAAATTGAGAATACAAAGGATATAACAAATATTTTAGGGATGAGTAGAAACCAAAATATGCAAAAGAGAAATGGAAAATGATGACAACTTTGTAGAAATATGTATACTATGATAAATATACATAAGTTAATTTATTGGAGGCCATAAATAAGATTATCAAAATGGTGAAGATATTTCTATTTTCTTTAAAATATGTCATGAGTGTCAGTGGAGGATAGGACTAAAGTTGGGGTTTTGTCATAGAAAAAATGATATATTACATTGGATTTGCAGAAATCCAAAGTGTTCATGCAAAGAACATTAACCAAAGAGTCAGTAAAGCCAGCCATGTAGGACCCATTAATGAGGGCATGCCATAGGCCATTGAAGACTGGAGGAAATATTCATTGGCAGTTAAGAAGACAAAAAAGTTCATCTGGGTTCAGCTGCTCATGAATGAAATATATTTGTTTGAATTCAGGAAGTTCTCTTAAGATTTCAGTTGTGATGACTGTTGAGTAACTGAAATCAAAGAGTGATAGATGACTGAGGAAAAAATACATTGGGGTGTGAAGCTGGAGACCCAGGTGAATTTTCTGTATCATCCCTACATTCCACATAACAGTAATCAGGACAAACAGCATAAAAAGGACCTGCTGGATTTCTTCATAGTCTGTCAGCCCCATAAGAATGAAGTCAAGCACATTTGTGTTAATCCTACTTCCCATAGCAGCATTCAACCTTTAAACTTTTGAGAAATCAAAGGTGTTACTTGACATAAATGACTTTTTGTTAAAAAGAATAATCTGGCATCAAAAACTTAGTTTTGTGATTCTAGAAATTCATAATAAAAAATAGTCTGCAAAATATCACTGAAAAAATTTTTGACTACCAAATAAATATTAGGTATACATCATTATTTGGATATTATATAATAAGAACACATACATTGCATAATAAAAAGAACCTGACATTATTTTATATACCTCCCTTCATTAACACCTTTAATTACAGGTGGTTGTTTATCATAGGTATTCCTGTTGTACATGTTTTATAAATGAACAAAAGGACACAGAAAGTTAACTTATCCAGAGTTAAACCATTTAATTGCTAGTCCTGTTATTCTGCTGTGATTGTGTTGAGTCCAGAGATCATGTTCATAACATTATATTCCAATATAAAAATTTTCAGAAAAACTGATCAAATATGCTACATATATAATAAGGAATAGTAAAGAGTCATAATGCATCATTTACAGTGCATTTATAGCCAATATTACCTAATGAAAATTCCAGGTCAGAAATTGAAATCTTAGTACACTTTACTGGGGTGTATTAATATTAAAGACCATGTATTATTTTTAATTATTGGAAGATATGATTTTTAATTTTTTCATTTTTTTAAAGATACCTAGATTACATAAATGTTACACAAAACATATAGGGATTCCAAAAGACCACACCTCCCACACCTCCCTCAACCTTCTACATAAACATCCTTCATTAGTGTGGTACATTAATTGCAATTGATAAACACATCCTGGGGCTTTGCCACTAAGCATGGACAATAGTTCACATTGCAGACCACACTCTCTCCCACACAGTTCTGCATGTTATATGATGATATAAAATGCCTGAATCTGTTGTTTCAATGTCACTCAGGACAATTCCCAAGACCTGAAAAGCCCCTGTATTACAACTGCTTTTCCCACACCCTTCCCCTGGAGGCTCCAGTGGCCACTGGTTCCACATCAATGTTGTAATTTCTTCCATTGCTTGAATCAGTATGTCTATAGTAGAATGCCAGTAAGTCTACTCTAGTCCATAGCTCTTCTTCCCATCCTGAGGAGTCTGAGATGGTGACGTCCACGCCACCTCCAATTGAGAGTAAGCTTATATCCTATGGGAAAAATGGATGGGATTATCCTGCCTGCAGCTGCAGACTCTCTCCATTCCCTGGAATGGCTGTTGTTCATCATCATCTCCCTGTCAGTTGTCCTTGGTGAGCCCAATGAGATGTAGAGTAGGAGTTGTAGCTCCACAGAGCTTCCAGGCCCAGCTGGCATATGGACAGCACAAATGCTCAAGTCTCCTGATGTACACCTACAAACTCCAACAACAATTATAGGTTTGAATGAAAGGACAGATGAGCCATGTGCAGGGAAGACATAGTTGAGTCCAACTCTGTCACTCTCAGGAGCACAAACTCCAAAGTAGGGCCCACTGGCAAGGCACCAAACTCCAGAACTATCTGCACTGACATAGGACCTGTGTGTCCCCAGAGCTCTCAGGAACCCCACTATTTGCAGTGATATCCACTTTGGAATTCTATGAGATACTACTGAAATGTGCGTGTTACCTTTGGCATGGCAACCCAACTCAATTTGAAGTCTCTTAGCCATATAAGATAGCTATATATTTTCCCACTTTTATTCAAGGTCTTTTTCCAATCACATTGCCAGTTGGTGTGGAAACAATTCGTCAGTGCCAGGGAAGCTCATCCCCAGTAGTCATATCCCATGCTGGGAGGAAGGTAATGCATGCATTTGCTGAGTTTGGCTTAGAGAGAGGCCACATTTGAGCAACAAGGAGGCTCTCATGAGGCAACCCTTAGGCACCCCATAACAATAGGCTAAGTTTCCATTTTAAGAGCAAAGACTCATAAGGCTAGTCATCAGTAGAAAGATCTCATCAGTGGATCATCCTCCATTGCCAGTCACTGCCCCTACTCTTGAGGGACTCTTACTGCCCTCTTAGAGAAAGTGGCAGAGCTCTCCAGGATGGGAATTCAGTATTCTCTCATTTATTGAGTGGTTCTCCACCCACTGTGACAATGCATTGTGAACTTTTTTTTTTTTTAACTTTTTTTTTTTTTTTAAGATTTTATTTATTTATTCATTTATCCCCCCCTTGCTGCTTGTGCTCGCTGGGTCAGCTAACCACGCCGTGCGGGCGGGCTTGCCTTCACCAGGAGGCCCCGGGAACCAAACCCGGGGCCTCCCATATGGTAAACGGGAGCCCTACTGATTGAGCCACAGCCGCTTCCCATGCACTGTGAACATTTGAATATTTTTATATACCTTATATTTATGCTCAGGTGAACTTCCTCTCATGCATTCTCCATCCCTGACACCCCACACCAATGATCCTCCCCCACTCCAGTTGTAACTCTTCTATGATCCAAAGATGAAGCCTTTACAATAGCTGAATACAATTAATAGGAAAATGAAATAATAATGATAAGTTTTAATGTTAGAGATAAAATACATAAAAACTTTAAAAAACTAAAAATAAAATAAAATAAAAAGATTGGGATATTAAAAATATTTAAAAAAATTTTTTTGACCTTTTGTCTTTCATCACTGCAATATCAGGTGTTTTGTCTGTACCATGGAACCTTCCTCCTCTCATTCCCCAGTGTTTCATTATTTTTCATTTTGTTTTCAAAGACATTTTAGGTCACAGCAGTCACACACAGAGTACAGGAGAGTCTGATATAACCAATATCCTCCCCCTTTCTTCCCTCCCATATTAACACCTTTTTATATGTGGATGGTAGCATTGTTGTAACTGATATACAAATAGTGAAACATAGCCACTAAACATTGTCAATGGTTTACACTATGGTTTACATTTTAGACCATACACTTTTATAAATTTTCATGATATTTACCATGTCCTGTATCCATCACTATAAGGCTATGAAGAACATTTTCACTGACCAATAAGTATCCCCTGTGAAATCTATTCTATTTCTCCTACCCCATTCCCTAGGGCCCAGAATGACCTCCTGGCTCCACTTGTTGGATAACAAAATTCATTGTTACATGCAACAAGAGGTCTTGACATAATGGTTTGTCCTCCCCTATTAGGAACTGCCCTTGCTCTTGAGGTACTCCCACCTGTCTATTTCTGAACAAATCGGTCCTCCCAACTTTGGGAGTCCAACTCCTTCCCACTGATTATGTGGATCTCCACCGACTGAAACAACACATTATGACAGAATGAATACTCACACACACCCTAGAAGCCTGCACCAGGTGCGTCTTGTTCCAAATATCGCCCCCCAACCAACACCTTAAACCAGTGACCATTTCTTGTCATATTACCAAAAAAGCATTCCTATCTCTGTACTTTCAACTTCATACCCACATATCCCCAGTGTTCACCTGGCCCCTTCCCAACCCTCCCCCCAGTATCCTGGACCTTCTAACCCACCCTTCCCAATCTATCCACCTGTCAACCCTGCACCACCCAACCCAATAATATCATTACCCTCCTGTCTTATCCCTTCAATAGAAAACTATACTTTGTCATTTTACCATAGATTACACCCTTATGGGTGCTGGCTTAAACCTTCTCTTCTCATTCTATTTCTTGTAAATCAGTCTTAAAAACAATAGCTCACTGAGACTGCTCAATTTCCTAATTCATATCAGTGAGGTCATGTACTGTTCATCTTTCAATGCATGGCTTACTTCACTCAACATAAGGTCTTCAAGATTCATCCATGTTATCCATTGTGTTAGCACTTTTTTCCTTCTTACAGCTGAGAAATATTCCATTGTATGCATGTACCACATTTTGTTTGGATAAACATTCATCTGTTGATGGGCACCTGGGTTGATTCCAAATTTTGGCAATAGTGAACAATGCTGCTATGAACATTGGTGTGTATATATCTGTTCATGCCTTTGCTTTCAATTCTTCAGGGTATATACCAAGCAGTGGAATTGCTGGACCATATGGAAGTTCAATAGTTAGTTTTTTGAGGAACCACCAAACTGTCCTCCATAGTAGCTTGACCATTCCACATTCCCACAGCAGTGGATGAAGATTCCCATTCCTCTACATCCTCTTCAACAATTATAGACTGCTGTTTTTTTAATAGCTGTCATTCTAATGGGTGTAAGATGACATTTCATTGTAATTTTGATTTGCATTTCCCTAACAGCTAACAATGTTGAGCATTTTTTATGTGAATTTTAGTCATTTGTATTTCTTCCTTTGAGAAGTGTCATTTCAGGTCACTTGCCCATTATTTAAATGGATTTTTTTTTGAGGTATAAGATTTCTTTAAATATGCAGGATTTTAGGCTCCTATCAGATATATGGTTGCCAAATATTTTCTTCCATCGTGTAGGCTGCCTTTTTAATTTCTTGATAATGCACTTTGAGGTGTAGAAGTTTTTAATTTTGAGGAGATCCCATTTACCTTTTTTTTTTTCTTGCTGCTCGTGCTCTGGGTGTGAAGTTCATGAAAACTTTTCCTATCGCAAAGTCCTGTAAGTGCTTCCCGCCATTATCTTCCAAGGTCTTTATGGTCTTGCCTCTTATCTTTAGATCTTTGATCCATCTCGAGTTGATTTTTGTGTAAGGTGTGAGATGGTGTTCCTCTCTCAATCTTTGGATATGACTATCCTATCCTCCAAGTACCACTTGTTGAAGAGGCCATTCTCTCCCAACTGAGTGGGCTTGGTGGCCTTGTCAATTATCACAAGACTGTTTATGTGAAGATCTGTATTGGAATGCTCAATTCAGTTCCATGTTGTTAGTATCTATCCTTGTACCAATACCATGCAATTTTGACCACTGTAGCTTTGTCGTATGTCAGGTAGTGTGATACCTCTGACTTCAGTTTTCTTTTTCAATATGTCTTTAGTGATTCGGTGTCTCTTACCCTTCCAAATAAATTTTGTAGTTAGTTTTTCCAATTCATTAAAAATATAGTGTTGCTTTTCACTGGGATTGCATTAAATCTGTCAATTAGTTTGTGCAGGATAGACATCTTGATGATGTTTAGTCTTCCAATCATTGAACAGGGAATATTCTTCCATTTATTTAAGTCTTCTTTGATTTCCTTTGATAGTGTTGTGTAGTTTTCTGTATATAAGTCCTTTACATCTTTAAATTTATTAATAGGTATTTGATTCTTTTAGTTATTACTGTAAATGGTATTTTTTAAATTTCCTACTGAAATTGCTCCTTGTTCATGTACAGAAATGCTACTGATTTTTGAACATTGATCTTACACCCTGCGACTTTATTGCACTCCTTTAAAAGTTCTAGAAGCTTTGTTGTAGATTCCTCAAAGCTTTCTATGAATAGGATCATGACGTCTGCAAATAAGGAAATTTTTAATTCTTCCTTTACAATTTGGATGACTGTTATATCTTCTTATTCCCTCAGTGCTTGAGCAAGTACTTCTAATTCAATGTTAAATAGGAGTGGTGATGCTGGGCATCCTTGTCTTGTTCCTGATCTTAGAGGGAAAGCTTTTAGGATTTCACCACTGAAGATGATGTTAGCTGTGGATTTTTCATATATACCCTATGCCACATTCAGGAAGTTTCCTTCTATCACTATCTTTTGCAGGGTTTTTATTATGAAAGTGTGCTGTATTTTGTTGAATGCTTTTTCTCCATCTATAGAGATGATCATGTGATTTTTTAATTTCAATCTGTTTATGTGGTGTATTACATTGACTGATTTTCTTATGTTGAACCACCCTTCCATACCTGGGACGAAACCCACTTGGTCATGGAGTATAAATCATTTGATATCTCGCTGAATGCGATTATGAAGTATTTTGTTGAGGATTTTAGCATCTATGTTCATTAAAAAGATTGGTCTGTAATTTTCCTTTCCTGTGGCATCTTTTTTTGGCTTTCATATTAAGAAAATTTGGGCATCATAGAATGAGTTAGACAATGTTCCTTTAACTTCTATTTTTTGGAAGAGCTTAAGCAGGATTGGTGTTAGCTCTTTCAGGAATGTTTGGTAGAATTCAGCTGTGAAGCCATCGGTCCTGGGCTCTTCTTAGTCATGAGGTTTTTGATGACTGATTTTGTCTCCTGACTTGTAATTGGACTGTTGAGTTCATCAATTTCTTCTTTCATCATTGTAGGCAGCTTGTGAGTTTCTAGGAATTTGTCCATTTTCTCTAAATTATCATTCTTGTTGGCATATAATTTTTCAAAAAATCCTCTTATGAGTGTGGTCTACAGTGTGAACTGTGGTCTATGGTTGGTGGCAAGGCTCCAGGATGTGTAAGTTCATTGAGGGTGGTGGGCCACACTTGTGGGAGATGTTTGTGTGGGATGTGGTGGGAGGTGTGGGAGGTGGGCAACATGGGAATCCCAGTGGGTTCCTTGTAATATTTTGGGTAATCTAAGCACCTCTTAAAATATATGTGTATATATATATATATATATAAATAACATTTTTATAAGCAAATACACATATATGCATATATATTAATATATCATTTTGCAAATGTTTGTATGTATTGTGAGAATTTTGATTTTTACCCACAATAAAAATAAATTTTAAAAAAATCCTTTTATAATATTCTTTCTTTCTGTGGATCAGTGGTGATATCCCCTTCCTCATTTCTTATTTTGTTTATTTGCATCTGCTCACTCTTTTTCTTTGTTAGTTTGGCTAAGGGTTTGTGAATTTTATTGATCTTAAAGAACCAGCTTTTGGTTTTGTTTATTGTTTCTGGAGATTTCTTATTTTCTATTTCATTTTTTTCTGCTCTAATCTTTGTTATTTCCTTCTTTCTACTTCCTTTGGGGTTAGTTTGTTGTTGTTGTGTTGTTAGGTCTTCAATTTTAGCACTCTTCTTTTTTGATATACACATTTATGGCTATGAGTTTCCCTCTGGGTACAGCATTGGCTGCATCCCATTGGTTTTGTATATCCTGTTATTATTTTCATTCATTTCAAGGTCGTTACTGATTTCTTTTGGGATTTCCTCCTTGACCATTGTTTATCTAAGAATGTTGTTCAACTTCCATATCTTTGTGCCTCATCTGCTTCTCTGGCCCATAGTGATTTCTAATTTCATTCCAATGTGGTCAGATAAAGCACTTTGTATAATCTCAATCTTTCTGAATTCATTGAGAGTTGTCCTGTGGCCTAACATGTGGTCTATCTTGGAGTATGTTCCCTTCTCACTTGAGAAGCGTGTATATTCTGCTGAATTGGGGAATAGTCTTCAGTATATATTTTTAGGGTCCAGATCCTCTAATGTATTATTCAGAGTCTTTGTTTCTTTATTGATTCTCTGTCAAGATGTAAAGTCTAATGGTGATAATCGTGAATTAAAGTCCTCCAATATAATTGTAGAGTCATTTAAGTCTCCACTAAATCTTTCCAGTGTTTGCCTCATGTATTTTGAGACTCCCTGGTTAGGTGCAAAAATGTTTATGATTGTTCCTTCTTCTTGAAACATTACCCCTTTTATTAATATATAGTGCCATCTTTAACTCTTACAATAGTTTTGCATTTAAAGTCTATTTTGTCTGAGATTAATACAGCTACCCCCACGATTTTTTGTTCGTTGTTTGTGTGTAAAATTCTTTTCCAGCCATTCACTTTCAACCTCCTTGAATTCCTGGGTCTAAAGTGGGTTTCCTGTAGACATGATATAGATGGGTCATGTTTCCTTATCCTTTCTGCCAATCTGTGTCTCTTGACTGGGGAGTTTAATCCATTAACATTCAGTGTTTTTATTCTCTAGGAATTTCTTACACCAGCAATATTTTCTTAGGGTTTATGTATGTCATGTATTGTTTTTATTTCTCTTTTTGTCTTTTAGTTGTTCTTACACTTTCCTACAACTCTGACTCTCCTGTTTTTTCCTTTTATCCCATAGAACTTCCTTTAGTATTTCTTGAAGGGTAGGTTTCCTATTGGCATACTTTCTTAATTTCTGTTTATCTTTGAGTATTTTGAACTCTCCATCATTTTTGAATGCCAACTTTGCTGGATAGAGAATTTGTGGCTGGAAGTTTTTTTCTTTGAGTACCCTGACTATGTCATACCACTGTCTTCTTGCCTCCATGGTTTCAGATGAGAAATCAGCACTTAATCTTATTGTGCTTCCTTTGTATGTGATGGTTCTCTTTTCTCCTGCTACATTGAATATTTTCTCTTTGTCTTGAACATTTGAAGTTTGAGAAGTATATATCTTGGTGTAGGCTTTTTAGAATTTATACTTTTTGGGGTGCTCTGTGCTTCCTGGACATGTATGTCCATCTCCGTCAATAGGGTTGGGAAGTTTTCAGCCATTATTTCCTTCAAAATGCCTTCTGTTCCCTTTCTCTTCTCTTCTCCCTCTGGGATGTATATAATGCATACGTTTTTGCATTTTGTATTGTCTAAATCCCTAAGTCCCTTTTGGATTTTTTCTATTTTTTCATCTATCTGTTCTACTATCTGTTTGATTTCAGATGTACTGTCTTCCACATCATATTTCCTCCTTCTGCCTGTTGAAATCTGCAGTTATGTGATTCCAGTGTCTTTTTCATTTCTTGGATTGTGCCATTCATCACCATCATATCCTTTATCATTTTATGTATGTTTACAATTTCCTCAGTATGTTCTCCCAGTGTCTTTTTAATATCCTTAATCTCTTCCTTCACTTCATTAAGTTTGTGCATGATATTTGTTTGGAGAGCTTTGATTAGTTGTTCAATGTTCTGCATTTCTTCCTGGTTTTTAGTTTGTTCATTGGACTGATCCATGTCTTCCTGTTTTTCAGTATGTTTTGTAATGTTTTTTGTTCTCTAGTCATCATTTTGCTTTGATGGGTTTATTCAGTTGATTAGCTTCTGCCTCTGCTCTAGAGTTTTAACTGCTGGTTTTGTGTGTGTAAGTTTTCTATTTGACACTTTGTTCTTCTTGTTATATTTCCTTGCTTTTTTTATGTTCCCTTGAAGGAAAAAGATTAAGGCCAGAGAAATTGAAAGAGTTAAGAAAAACAAAAGGATAATAGTAATAATAATAAAAATTAGAAGAGGGGCCATATAAGACTTAGTAAAATGAGTATTTAAGTCATGTAAACAGTCTAGAGAAATAAGAATAAAAAAGTGAAGTACCTACAATGAAATGGGAAATGCAATAGAGAAAAAAATATATAGAATGATATAAAAGGCCAGAATGATGAGGAGAGAGAGAAAGAGAAAAGAAAGGACAGAAAGAAATGTTAATAATAATAAAAAAAGAAACAAAAATAGTTAAGATAGAAATCAAAAGCAGTAAATTTCAGGACTAATGAAAAAAAGTGGAATGTAAGAAACACAACAGAAAGCAGAAGATAAAAAGAGGAAGGAATTAAAACAGATAACTTTGGGAGATAGCGTTTTTCTGTGTATACAAAATCTGTATACACAGAAAATGGGAAATCAAGGAACAAGAAGCACAGCAAAGAAGAAACAAGCTAGCAGCACCTAATTTAAAGAAAAAGGGGGTAAGAAAGAGGAAAGAAAAACAAAAACAAACAAACAAACAAAAACCCCAAACAAACACACAAGCAAGCAGCCAAACAAAACTAAGGAAGAAGAGTATTCCTTCTTGGGCCCTTGTGGAGCTTCTCAGGTTGCCTCTGTTCATCAATCAATTATCCTACCGGCTTCTCTCTGCAGGTTTTGAGGCAGGTTTTATCGAGTAAACTAATTTAAATTTGTTTAAGTAACTTTTTTTTTTGGAAAAATAAGGGACCCAAAATATGCTAGTACAAAATTAATGTCTATTTTTTCCCTGTCCTATGGTATCAGCTGGATATTAGATATCCCGGTGGTTCACTACTCTTAGGGGAGCTGGGGATTGAACCAGTGATCTCATACATTCAAAGCAAAAATTCCTCCACTGAGCTACCTTTCTAATTGGGTCAGTTAGCTCTTCAGAAAGTATTCATTCACTTTCCCCCAGGCAGGTTTTACTCTCCCAGCACAGCAGGATTCAGCAGGCTGTATGAGTAGATCCCCCTCTTCTCTCCTGGTCAGGTTGAATTTCCTTTTGAAATTGAAATGAGAACCTGATGACTGAGTACACTGTACTGAAATTATTTTCAAGCCTGTTGTAGACCACCCCCTCCTCCCAGGGTACCCTACATAAGCACTTGTAAACTTATTAAGTGCTTCCCACTGCCTGACTCCCCTAGGGGAGTTGAAATTCTGATAGTCCTCAGGGCAGAACTATTAAACTGACTGACTCCACCCTCTCTCAAGCCAAGCCTCTGTATCCCAGGTGGTTAGGTAAATCAGGCTTCCTCAGCAGATTTGCCTCTCTCCTCAGCCTGGTGTTCTTCCCAAAGCTCTAAGGGGGTACAGGCAACCAAACTCACAGAAAGGAAACCCCTCTCCACCCTTTGCCAGAACACTCCAACTTCAGGGAATGCTCAACCTCACTGGGTGGTCAGGGGGAGTCCAGGCTCATTTTGGCCCCATGCCCTGAGAGTGGGACTTAGCCATCTCTGTTTTCCAGGAATCGGGCTAAAAACTCATGGTTTTATCTTTAGCTATCTATCTCTTTGTCCAGCTCCCTCCAGATCGATGTCCCAAAGTTTCCCAGAACAGCTCACTTGGGCAGGATCCTGTCCTCAATCAGCTGTCTTTTGTGAGAGAGATGGTGAGCATCCACTTAAACTGATGCCATCTTGCCTTCCATCAGAAGATAGGTTTTTAAATAATTATTTGAAATAGCATTTTGAACAGTGTGTAGCTCAGTGGTTAAGCACCTACTTCCCATTCAGGAAGTAATGGGTTTGATTCCCACTCCCTCCTAAATGTAATAATAATTATAATAATAATATTCATACCAAAATTACATTTTCATTATATGTAAATTTCTTGATATCTCTGGTTCAATGATTTCTCTACATTTCTAAAATCCCTGGCTTTATTATGTAAGGCCTAATAGCTATGTGCATCTCCCTCTCTCAGAAATAACATATATGCAGATAAATATATCTCCATATTCTTCTAAAAATGTCCTCATTTTTAAGGATAAATTATAACGCAGTACTTTTGGAACAGTACCTTTTCTATGACTATTATCTGTCTAGATATTGGTCAAAGTCAATTTTTTCTCACAAATAAAATATGTAAGCCATTTAAGGAACCTGAGCTTTCTGTGATATATATGTTTCATTAAAAAAATTATGTTTATTTTTTCATGCATGAACTTTTGTTTTGTTCTGAGATAAAATAAATTGATAGTTGGAAAATTGTGAATTAAGAATTTTTGCCACATAAGAAGGTATAAAACCTCTAATACCCCTTCCTAGAAGTAGCAGATCTGGCTATCCATTATATTCCCTCAATAGCTTGTTAGCATCACATATTTAACATATTAGCTAGATTTTTTCAGTTCTACTTACAGGAATAAGAAAACATGTCATTGTAAAATTAGACCAGTTACATAGGGAGACACCCTGTGGCTCAGTAAATCAATTTCTTCCCCCTTAAGCACCAAAGACTGGACACACTTTCATGGTAAGCAGGAAAGGGAATCATGGATGCCCTGTACTTAGGAGGCTGCATGTCAAGGTCTAATAACACTTGAGATATGATTGATTAACCACAGAAACTGGGATAGCAAGGATAAGGCTGACATACTTGAGGAAAAACAAAATTAAGGATTGTATCCTGTTCCTTATTACAAGACCCTTGAAGAAATCCTGCATATTTCCTGATCTGGCATAACTTGGCCATGTAGCTTTCACTTGTTTGTTTTGTTTTGCTTTCTTTCCCTGCATATAAAACCCCCAACTCACATTCTCCTAGGGAGCTGGCTTTGGGAAAATTTCCCCAGTTCCTTTCTTGTGCACTCACTATAAATCTCCTTCTCACTGAGAGACATGTTTCTCCTTTATAGCACCTGAACAAGCCAGCCTTTCCATTGGAAATAAACAGACAGGGTAAAAACAAATCAACCCTATAATTTTGTCCAGGTCCCCATGAAATGGAAAGCTCATCTACAATTTCTCACAGGTATACCAGAGAACTACTGTTAACACAAACAGAGCCAGAGAATCCCTTGCACTTCACCTTGTTAATGTACCTCTTCTATTGAGGATTGCTGATAATGTACCATTCTATTATCTCTGGGACCAGTTTCCAAGGAACATGTTTAGAATGCTCCAAGGACTAATGTATTCATGTTAAGTTTGTGCCATAACTTACTTTTCTTTCAGAAACTATATAATGTTGAGCATCATTTTTAAGTATTCTTTTGTGATGTTTTCATTGGTGACTGGGTAACAGAGAAGGTATTTCCATGAAAATAATTACTTAATGGCTTTCAGACCAGGAAATTAACTACACTGATGGAGTAGAATAATTTTCACAATGAAATATTTTTATATTTAAAATTGTGACACAATTATAGGAATAAATATTGTTCATTACAAAAAAATAGAATACCAAAATTCAAAGAAGAAAATGAAATCATTCATATATATTGTTAATCTTTAGATGTATTTTCTTCCAAGTATTTTTCTATGTGCATATAATGCTTATTTTAATGCACATTTATGTGTTTACATAATTTTTATCACACTGTATTTTAGCAACATCTTTATTTTATTATTAAATATTGATAATACACCATGATCTATATTATATTAAACAAATATCAAACCAAAATTTCATGTATTTTGCATTGGCTGGAGCAGTATAGCTAACTTCTTTCTAGGAGTATGGCTCAGCTAATGGATGAGGAGTTTTAAGGAGTCACAGGGGAAATACGGTTGAATTTTTCCAGTCAGTTTTGGTAGTGCCATTTAATTCATTTGCACAGCAGATGTATTGTTACATTCTGACAAAAAAGCCTTTGTGCATTTTTATTTTATTATTTTCCTGTATTAGCTTTTATTAAAGAGTCATGAAAGAAAAATGTAAAAATCAAACTAAGAAGTATAAATTCTTTATAATTAATTTAATAGACTAAAGTACATTTCACCTATATATAACTAGGTGAAATGCTTTGTTGTGAATATTGCAATAATGAACAATAGTGGATAATTTTTATGTATATGTAGAAAAACTCTTAAAAGAGAAACCATTTATATCCTAGAGTTTCAGGAGAGAATTTGATAGCATGTATCAAGGAGTTAAAAGATAATATTATATATTTGATGCGCTTTTGAGAGCACAATTTTCAAAAACTCAATGTTACTAAGAAACACATATTTAGAGATTAAAAATCCAACATTGATTTATTTCATAATTGGTAACCTTAGGGTTTAAAGCAAATGAGAGGCTAATGGATATTTTCTAAGCCAATGCCCCTTTAATAGGCTCTGCTTGCTCTTTGCAAAATCAACAAGAGTGAGTTTTTCTCCCCAGTATCAAAATAAATTTTAATAGTCATTAAATACAGTTTCAAATAATATAAGTAAAATTTGAAGAAAGAATAATTTACAAAAGTAATTTTTAAATTTTCTGAAAAATTGGGCAAATTATTATTTTTTACTGTCCTTCATATCTTTGTAATATAGAGGTCTGATTTTTCTAGCTAGCATTTCAACTGTAGTATTTATATGGTTATATTAGCAGATATATGTTTGTATATCCTATTACTATTAAACTATTACAGACATCACATAATTGGTCTTTCTTTTTAATAGAGACAATTACTGTGTTTAATATTTTGAATATTGATGGATACTTGGGTTGGTTCCAACTTTTGGCAATAGTGAATAATGCCACATGAACATTGGTGTCCGTATATTTGTTCATGTCCCTGTTTTCAATTCTAGGTATATATCCAGCAGTGGGGTTGCTGGATCATATAGCAGTTCTATAGCTTCCTGAGGAGCCACCAAACTATATTACATAACCTCACTGGTTTGACTTAAACAAATTGAGCAGAATCACGGAGCTAGAATCTGGAATAGGTTAACAGGAGATAGAAAGGGAGTAGAGGGTGGTGAGCCAATGCTCAATATGGACAAAATATATGATAAATTGGAAGGTTGTTATTGGGCAGTGGTTGGGGGTGATGATGCAGTGATGTTATTGGGATATATGGTGCATAAATCTGAGAGGGAGCAGGGTGGAAGAGTAGGGTTGAACTATCCATGGAACAAGGCAGGGTTAAAGGAAGGAAAAGATGAACTCTGGGGATTTGCAGGTCTCATATTTGCTTAAATTTATTACATGCTGTTTTATCATGGAATCATAATGAGATGAACCTCTGCTTTTAGAATTTCTGCTCTGCACAGATTGTGTTGCTTTGCTGTAGTTTGGTACAATTGCAAATAATCAGAAAACTTCTGGAAGAATTTGGTGGCTTTATACAGGCATTCACTTTAGAAGTGGTGTATCAGTCATATAGCAAAACAAAATCTAGAGCTAGATGAATTGAATTCTCCTGAACATGAAGTAATTCTGTTAAACTGGAACCTTTCCCTTAACTCTGAGTTTCATTTTTTCTGTATATTAAATGTATATAGCAAAACTTTCAGGGGGCTCTAAAGATCAAATAAGCAACTTAAAGTAATATGTGAAAATATGTTATACAGTGCAAAGTTAAATGCAATTTTATATACATATATGTAAATTATTTCAAAACAATTAAGTGTGTGAGCATTCCCAAGCTGTTATTTAACCAATCCACGTGTTCCAACAAAATCTATGTCTTTGAGAGAGGGACAAGGAAGTGTGATATGGGGGCATTTTCAGGACATTGGAATTGTCCTGCATGACATTACAATGATGGATAGAGGCCATTATACATTTTATCATAACCTATATAATTGTATGGGGCAGAGTATAAACTCAATGGAAACTATATTCTATAGTTAGTAGCAATGCTTCAATAGGTCTTCATCAATTTTAATACATGTACCACACTAATAAAAAATCTTGTTAAGGTGGGAAAGTAAGGGAGGCTGACGAAGTGGGGTATATGGGAATCCCCTATATTTTTATGTAACATTTATGTAATCTAAAGCTTCTTTTAAAAATTAATTAAAAATCTATGCCTCTGAATTAAAAAAAAAAAATACAAGGGTGGGAATGTTCTTGTGGCAAATATGACAGGGGAGGGTTACTCGTGCAAGTCATCAGGGTGGGGGATATATGAGATAGGGCAAACCTGGGATATGCTTCCATGGAATATGAAAGTGTTTATTTTGTCATAAGGTGTTATCTCAGTGATTGGAGACTCGCACAATAAATAAGAAAATATTAAACTCTCACCCTGGAAAGTCCTACTATGTTCTCTATTAGAGGGGGAGGAATCTCTAGAGAATATAGGCAATACCTAATAAAAGAAAACAGACCAATATGTCAAGTCCTCAATATTATTGCATGTAACTCTGAACCTTATTCTTCAAGAGTTGAAATATAGTGGTTACCATAGGTTGTGAGTGGAGGGGGAGAAGAATAGAATAGATGGCACATATGGTATTTTTAGGGCATTGGATTTGCTCTTCACGATTGTATTACTCAGCCAAAGGGGTGCTAATGTAAAATACCAAAAATGGGTTGGTCTTTACAAAGGATATTTATTTGGGGTAGAAGTCCACAGATACCAGGCCATAAAGCGTTAAGTTTCTTCTCTCACCACAGTCTATTGCCACATGTTAGAGCAAGACAGCTGCTGGTGTTTGCCAGGGTTCAGGCTTCTGGGGTTCCTCTCTTCCCGGGGCTGCGTTTCTCTCCGGGCTTAGCTCCTGTTTCCTCCACAAGTTCAGCTGTAGATGATCAGGCAAACGGCTTGCTTCTCTTCTCCTGGGGCCTTCTTTCCAACATCAAAACTGCTTCTCAAAAGACTGTTTCAACTGTCCTTTGCCTTGCCTTTAATAGTCAATGCCCCACCCACCAAGGGGTGGGGCTCAACGCCCTAATCCTAACCTAATCATGCCCAGATTAACAGATCAGTTTACAAGCATGATCCAATTATATTTTTGGAATTCATAATTACATCAAATTCCCCAACGATTACAATGATTTTTTTTAAAGATTTATTTTGTTTATTTTTTTATTCCCCCCTTGCTTCTTGTGCTCACTGTGTCCATTTGTTGTGCATTTTTCTGTGTCTGCTTGTCTTCCTTTGTTGCAACATCTTGCTGCACCAGCTCACCATGCCGCACAGGCCATCAGCTCACTGCCACACACAGACCAGTTTGCTTTCACCAGGAGGTCTGGGGAATCAAACCCTGGGCCTCCAATGTGGTAAATGGGAGCCCAACCACTTGAGTTACATCTGCTTCCCATGTTCTGCATGATCTTGCAATCATGGATACCATCTATTTTAAATTTTGTCAAAAACCATAAAAGTGTACAGTGCAAAATGTAAACTATAATGTAAACCATTGATCCTGATTAGTAGCAATGCTTCAATATTTGTATATCAATTGTAACAAATTTACCATGCACATGTAAAATGTTATTAATAGGGGAGAATTAGAGAGTGCAAGGACATTGGGTCTGTGGGTATTCCCTATATTTTCTATGGGATTTTTTTGTCACCTAAAGCTTCTTTGAAGTTGAAGAAAATAAAAAAACATTGGGGTAACGTATGGAAGAAATTGTCACTGTACATAAACAAAAGATCTTACAGCAATGAATGGTACAATGAATAATTTTTTTTTCCATTTTTTATTTTTGTATTTTATTTGTTATACATTTATTATTATTATTTTATTTACTTATTAATTTTATTTGGTTATTCTTTTGGCTTTGTTTTGGGGAGGTTTTGCATGGCTGAAAGGTCATAACTGTGGCAAGGAAAGATCACTGGTACAGGGTGTCAGTGATGAGGGATGTGTGCAGAGAGATGCCCTTGGGGAATAACTCTAAGGTAGATGAATATGTTGACCTTTTCATGGGGCATTTTCTCAGTGGATGGAGAACCACACAATAACTAAAATAATATTGAATTCCCTCCTGGGGAGTCCTGCTACATTCTCTAATAAAGCAGCAAGAATCTGCCTAATACATGGACAGTTCTTATTGAAGGAGGACATACCGTTACATAAGACCCTTGATATTGGTGGTTGTACTCATGAAACTTTTCTTGTGAAATGGAAACATAGCTTAGTATTATATATTGTCTAAGAATTAACTCCTGAAAGCCTCCTTGTTGCTCAAATCTGACCTCTCTCTGAGGCGAGCTCAGCATATAAATGAACTACCTTCCCCAATGCATGGGACATGACTCCCAGGGATGAGCTTCCTTTGCAATGAGGGATTATTACCAAGTACCAACTAGTGATGCATCTGGAAAAAGACCTTGACTGAAAAGGGGAAATATTAAATATGAATGAGTTTTTATGCCTAAGAGATTTCAAAGTGATTCAAGAGGTCATTCCAGAGGTTATACTTATGCATGTCTCAGCAGGATCTCATTGACTATCACAGTAATCAGTGCTTCAAGCAGCATGGTTCCTGGGATATTTAGAAACATCTAGACAGTATAAGTAAGGCAGACAATCTCAGGAATTTAGCACCTGTCACTGGGCCTTAATTTGGAATATAGTCTCCCCAATGTATCAGAGTTAGACGCATTTATAATTTCCCTACAAATAGCTCTTCTATGCCTTTTATTTGAACCTGATACATGTTAATTATTTGTTCCAGATACTTAAATCATAGGTTTGTTCATATGCCTGTTGAGCCCTGAACAGGCATATGAACAGCAGAGTTATATCACTTACTCTACGGTTCATTGGATTTGCCCAGGACAACTAACAAAAGGATGATAATGGACAACGCCCATCCCAAAAGACAGAGTATCTACAACTGCAAGGAAAACAGTTCCATCCATGTTTTCTAAGCCCCCTCTCAGTCAGAAGCAGAGTGAGAATCACCATCCCAAAAACCTCAAGATTGAGAAAAGAACAATGAACAAAAGTAGACATTATACTCTATTAATATCCTATTATAGACTTATAATTCTAGCAATGGAAGAACTTGTATCAATGGTATAAATGCAGTGGCCACCAGAGGTTCTGAGGGGAGGGAGAGGGAAGAATAGGTATAACATGGGGATATTTTGGGGTCATTGGAATTGTCCTGCATGACATTGCAATGATGGATGCAGGCAATTATACATTTTTTCATAACCTATAAAATTGTGTGGGGCAAAGTGTAAATTATAATGTAAAGTATATTTTTTAAAAAGGATTTTCACGGTGGTCTTCAATGGCAAGGTTAGCTTTGAGAATCCTGGAGGAACTAAAGAAGAGAGTCTACCAATACCTGGGGGAAGAGAGATTCAGGCAAATGGACTTATAAAAATATTATTCTGGAAAATTATTTACTTTGTGTCCTTTCATGTTAAGGCCTCACTTTATTTTATTAAAAATTGTGTAACCATGTTATATATTGGATTTTGTAGTGTAACTCACAGAGTATCTTTTTTTTTTATTATTAGAAGAATTTACTATGCACAATAAAGGTAAAATTAAAACTTTTCTTATATAGGAAATTTCATTATATTACTATTTCTAATTTCCTTTTTGAAATGTATCTTTTTTATTGTGGGTAAAAATCAAAATTTTCACAATACATACCAACATTTTCAAAATGATATATAAATATATATGCATATATGTACATTTGCTTACAAAAATGTTATTTATATATATATAAATATATTTTAAGAGGTGCTTAGATTACCCAAAATATTACACAGAACCCACTGGGATTCCAAAGTTGCCCACCTCCCACACCTCCCACCACATCCCACACAAATATCTCCCACAAGTGTGGCCCACCATCCTTAATGGACTTACACATCCTGGGTACTTGCCACCAACCATAGACCACAAGTTCACACCATAGACCACACTCTCTCCCACACAGTTCTGAGAGGTGTGTGCTGATTTAAAATGGCCTACATCCTTTGCCACAACGGTACTCAGGACAACCTTCAAATCCCAAAGAAGCCCCTGTATTTCAACTGCTCATCCCCTCCCGGCCCCAAAACTGTCAAGTGGCCACTGGCTCCACCTCGTTGTTATAATTTCTTCCATTGCTAGAATCACCATATTTGAACAACAGAATACCATCAAGTCCACTCTGATCCATAGTTCTTCCCCTAATCCTGAGGGGTCTGGGATGGTGATGTCCACTCCAACGCCAAGTGAGAGCGGGCTTATATCCAATGGATATTGTGGGTAGGATGATCCTGCATGCAGATGCAGGCCCTCTCCATTCCCTGGGATGGCCATTGCCCATCGTTGTCTCCTCACCAGGAGACTTGGATGAGTTCATTGAGCTATAGGGTAGGAGTTGCAGCTCCACCGAGATTACATACACACCGGGCACATAGTAGGCCAGAGGCTCCAGTCTCTGGAAGTACACCTAAAAACTTCAGCATCACATATAGGTTTGAATAGAAGGGACTGATGAACCATGTGCAGGGAGGACTTATTTGAGTCCAATTCTGTCACTCTCAGGAGCACAGATTCCAAAATAGAGCCCAACGATAAGGCATCAGTCTCTGGGTCTATCCCCACTTATATAGGACCTGTGCATCTCCAGAGCTCTCAGGAACCCCTCTGTGTGGGGTGATAGGCACTTAGATGTTCTATGAGCTCCTACTGAGGTGTGCGTAAGAGTTACCACTGGTATGACCTCCCGACTCTCTTTGAAGTCTCTTAGCCACTTGAACTCATTTATCCTTTCCCCCCTTTAATTCAAGGTCTATTTCCAGTTGTGTTGCCAGTTGGCACTTGGGCTTAATCCTTCGTTGCCCGGGAGGCTCATCCCCGGGAGTCATGTCCCACATTGGGGGGAAGGTAATGCAATCATATGCTAAGTTTGGCTTAGAGAGAGGCCACATTTGAGCAACAAGAAGGCTCTCAGGTGGCAACCCATAGGCACCCCACAACTGCAGGCTAAGTCTCAGTTAGAAGAGCAAAGACACACAAGTGTAGTCATCAATAAAAAGAACACATCAGTGGGTCATCCTCTTTTGACAGACACTGTCCCTGCACTCAGAGGACTATTGCTGCTCCCTTGGAGACTGTGGCAGAGCTCTCTAGGCTAGGAATTCAGATTTCCTCATTTATTGTGTGATTGTCCACCCATTGTGACCATGCCCCATCTTTTGATATTTTGAACGATTTTGTATATCTTTCATGTATATTCGATGAACTAATACCCATGAAAACCCCCCTCCCAGACACCCCCCACCAATAATCCCCTGCAGTACCCATTGTAACCCTTCTGTGATCCAAATCCTCCATGAACATGTAGTCCATAAAATAATCAATTACACTTACAAGGAAAAAGAAAAAAAGTATGATAAGCTTACATGCAAGAGACAAACATAAGGAAACTCAGGGAAAAAAAAAAGAGAGAAGGAAAAAAACAAATAATCAAACAAAAAACAAAACAAAATAAAATATAATTAGCAGATGGGGACATTCAAAAAATGGGCAAAAAAGCCAAGGTAAAGCCTTAAATATATATATATATATACATTCATTTTTTTCCTTTCTCTTTTCTTTTTGTTCCTTACTTTTATCACTGTTATCGGATGTCTGCTGTGCCATGACACCTTCCCCCTCTCAATCCCAGTTGTCTTCCAATTTTTCATTTAATTTTCAAAGAAGTTTTAGGTAACAGCAAAGTCACACACGGAGTGCCGGAGACTCCCAGATACCAAACCACCCACCCTTCCCCACCCCATATCAACCTCCCTCTTTTTTTTTGATGTTAGCATTGTTATAACTGTTATACAGATAGCAAAATATAGCAACTAAACATTGTCAATGATTTACAGTATAGTTTACAATTTAGATGATACAGTTTAATAATTTTGATGATATTTACCATGTCTTGTGTCCATTACTGTAAGGTAATGAAAAACCTTCCCCATCACCACCAAACAACCCATTAGATCTTGACAGTTCCCTTCCCCCCAGCCACCCTGGGCCCATGATACCACCCTCTCCCGACCCATGGAATGTTGAGATTCACAGTTACATGCACTGGGGATTTGAACCTGCCCTTCCTAATCCACCCACCCGCCAGTGCTGCACCACCAAACCCAGTAACACCACCACTCATCTGCCCCATCCCCCAACATGCAACCACACTCTATCTCTTTACCATAGATTCTGTCCATATGGGTGATGGCTCAAAGCCTGCTCTTCTCTTACTCTCCTTTGTTAACCTATCTTTCAGACAATGGCTCTCAGAGACTGCTCACTTTCCTCAGTTCAGATCAGTGAGGTCATATACTGTTCATCCTGCAGTGCCTGGCTTGCTTCACTCAACATAAGGTCTTCAAGATTCATCCACGTTATTCCATGTGTTAGCACTTTGTTCCTTCTTACAGCTGAGTAATATTCCATTGTATGTATGTACCACATTTTGCTTATCCATTCATCTGTTGATGGGCACCGGGGCTGATTCCAACTTTTGGCAATGGTGAACAATGCCACTATGAACATTGGTGTGCATATACCAATTTGTGTCTTTGCTTTCAGTTCTTCTGGGTATATACCCAGCAATGGAATTGCTGGATCATACGAAAGATCTATTAGTTTTCTGAGAAACTGCCAAACTGTCCTCCAAGGTGGCTGGACCATGCTGCAGTCCCACTAGCAGTGGATGATGGTTTCTATTCCTCAACATCCTCTCCAACATTTAGTGTCTCCGGTTTTTTTAATAGCTGCCATTCTGATGGGTGTAAGATGGTATCTCATTGTAGTTTTGATTTGCATTTCCCTGATAGCATGTGATATTGAGCATTTTTTTTCATGTGATTTTTAGCCATTTGTATTTCTTCCTTGGAGAAGTGTCTTTTCAGGTCACTTATCCATTTTTTAAATAGGTTGTTTGTCCTTTTATTTTCAAGGTGTAGGATTTCTTTATATATACAGGATATTAGGCTCCTATAAGATATATGGTGGCCAAATATTTTTTTCCTATTGGGTGGGCTGCCTTTTTATTTTCTTAATAACATCATTTGAGGTGCAGAAGTTTTTAATTTTGAAGAGATCCCATTTATCTATTTTTTCTCTTGCTGATCGTGCTTTGGCTGTGAAGTTCATGAAACCATTTCCTATTACAAGGTCCTGTAGATGCTTCCCTACGTTATCTTCCAAGGTCTTTATGGTCTTGGCTCTTGTATTTAGATCTTTGATCCACCTTGAGTTGATTTTTGTATAAGGTGTGAGATGGTATTCTTCTCTCATTCTTTTGGATATGGATATCCAGTTCTCCAAGCACCACTTGTTAAAGAGGCCATTCTCTCCCAACTTAGTGGGCTTCATGGCCTTGTCAAATATCAGATGACTGTATATGCGAGGATTTATATCAGAACTCTCAATTTGATTCAATGTTCAGTAGGTCTATCCTTGTGCCAATACCTTGCAGTTTTGATCACTGTAGCTTTGTAGTATGTTTTAAAGTCAGGTAGTGTGATATCTCCAACTTCATTTTTCTTTTCAATATATCTTTGGCAATTCGGGGCCTCTTGCCTCTCCAAATATATTTTGTGGTTAGTTTTTCCAGTTCCTTAAAAAATAGAGTGTTGACTTTTATTGGGATTGCCTTAAATCTGTAGATTATTTTGGGTAGGATAGACATCTTGATGATGTTTAGTCTTCCCATCCATGAACAGGGAATATTTTTCCATTTATTTAAATCTTCTTTGATTTCCTTTAACAGTGTTGTGTAATTTTCTGTATATAAGCCCTTTATGTCTTTAGTTAAATTTATTCCTATGTATTTGATTCTTTTATTTACTATTGTAAATGGTATTTTTTTCCTGATTTCCTCCTCAGTTTGCTGGTTATTGGTGTACAGAAATGCTACTGATTTTTGAGCGTTGATCTTATAGCCTGCAACATTACTGAACTCCTTTATAAGTTCTAGAAGCCTTGTTGTCGATTTCTCAGGGGTTTCTATATATAGGATCATGTCATCTGCAAATACTGAAATTTTTAATTCTTCTTTTCCAATCTGGATGCCTTTTGTGTCCTTTTCTTGTCTCAGTGCTCGTGCAAGTACTTCTAAAACAATGTTAAATAGGAGAGGTGATAGTGGGCATCCTTGTCTTGTCCCTGATCTCAGAGGGAAAGCTTTTAGTATTTCACCGTTGAAAATGATGTTAGCTTTGGGTTTTCCATATATACCCTTTATCATTTTCAGAAAGTTTCCATCTATTCCTATCTTTTGTAGTGTTTTTATGAGGAAAGAGTGCTGTATTTTGTCGAATGCTTTTTCTGCATCTATAGAGATGATCATGTGATTTTTTTTTCTTTCAATCTGTTTATGTGGTGTATTACATTGAATGATTTTCTTATATTGAACCATACTTGCATAACCGGGATGAAACCCATTTGGTCATGGTGTATAATCCTTTTGATATGTTGTTAATGCAATTAACAAGTATTTTGTTAAGGATTTTAGCATCTAGGTTCATTAGAGAAATTGGTCTGTAATTTTCCTTTCTTGTGGTATCTTTATTTGGTTTTGGTATTAGGGTAATGTTGGCATCATAGAATGAGTTAGGTAATATTCCTTCTACTTCTATTTTTTGGAAGAGCTTAAGTAGAATTGGTGTTAGCTCTTTCCAGAATGTTTGGTAGAATTCAGCTGTGAAGCCATCTGGTCCTGGACTCTTCTGAGTTGGGAGGTTTTTAATGACTGAATCTATCTCTACTTGTAATTGGACTGTTGAGTTCATCAATTTCTTCTTTCATCAATGTCAGCTGTTTGTGGGTTTCTAGAAACTTGTCCATTTCCTTTAAATTGTCATTCTTATTGGCATATAATTTTTCAAAGTATCCTCTTATGATACTCTTTATTTCTGTGGGGTCAGTAGTGATATCAACTTGCTCATTCCTTATTTTATGTATTTTCACGGTTCTCTCTTTTTCTTTGTTAGTCTGGCTAAGGGTTTGTCAATTTTGTTGATATTCTCCAAGAACCAACTTTTGGTTTTGTTTATTGTTTCCAATGCTTTCTTATCCTCTATTTCATTTAGTTCTGCTCTAATCTTTGTTATTTCCTTCTTTCTACTTCCTTTAGGTTTAGTTTGTTGTTGTTTTTACAATTCCTCCAAGTTTGTAGTTAGGTCTTCAATTTTAGCTCTTTCTTCTTTTTTAATATATGAATTTATGGCTATGAACTTCCCTCTCAGGGCTGCTTTCGCTGCATCCCATAAGTTTTGATATGTTTTGTTGTAATTTTCATTAGTTTCAAGGTAGTTACCTATTTCTTTTGAGATTTCCTCTTTTACCCATTGTTTGTCTAAGAGTGTGTTGTTTAACTTCCATATCCTTGTGCCTAACCTGTTTCTCTGGCCCTTAGTGATTTCCAAATTCATTCCGTTGTGGTCAGAGAAATTACTTTGTAAAATCTCAATCTTTCTGAATTCATTGAGTGTTGTTCTATGGCCTAATATGTGGTCTATTTTGGAGTATGTTCCATGTGCACTCGAGAATAATGTAAATCCCACTGTGTTTTGGTGTAGTGTTCTGTATATGTCTATTAAGTCCAAGTCTTCTAATGTATTGTTGAGTGCCTTAGTTTCTTTATTGATTCTCTGACCAGTTGTTCTGTTGAATGATGATAGTGGTGTGTTGGAGTCCCCTGCTATAATTGTAGAGGCATTTATTTCTCCTCTTAGTTTTTCCAGGGTTTGCCACATGTATTTTGAGGCACCTCAATTAGGTGTGTAAATGTTGATGATTGTTCTCTCTTCTTGACAGATTACTCCTTTTACTAATATGTAGTGTCCATCTTTGTCTCTTACAATAGTTTTGCATTTAAAGTCTAGTTTGTCTGATATTAGAATAGCTACTCCTGCCCTTTTTTTTTTTTTGGTTATTGTTAGCTTTAAAATGGTTTTCCAGCCATTCACTTTCAGCCTCCTTGAAACCCTGGGTCGAAGGTGGGTTTCTTGTAGACAGCATATAGATGGATCATATTTTCCTATCCATTCTGCCAATCTGTGTCTCTTGATTGGTGAATTTAATCCATTAACATTCAGTGTTATTACTTATAACGATTTTCTTAATTCAGCCATTTCTTCTTTGGGTTAATGTGTGTCATATGTTGTTTTGTTTCTCTTTTTTGTCTTTTCAGTTGTTTTAAACTCTCCTCCAACTCTCTCTCCTTTGTTTTTTCCTTTCAACTTATAGAGATTCCTTTAGTATTTCTTGAAGTGCTGGTTTCTTCTTGACATACTCTCTTAATTGCTGTTTATCTGTGAATACTTTGAACTCTCCACCATTTTGAATGCCAATTTTGCTGGATGGAGAATTCGTGGCTGGAAGTTTTTTTCTTTTAGTGTTTTGACTATGTCATACCACTGTCTTCTTGCCTCCATGGTTTCAGCTGAGAAATCAGCACTTAATCTTATTGTGCTTCCCATGTATGTGATGGTTCTCTTTTCTCTTGCTGCTTTGAGTATTTTCTCTTTGTCTTGAGCATTGGACATTTTGACAAGTATATGTCTTGGAGTTGGCCTGTTGGGATTTATAGTATTTTGGGTGCACTGTGCTTTCTGGATCTGCACATCCATCTCTCTCAATAGGGTTGGGAAATTTTCAGCCTTTATTTCCTTCAACACTTCTTCTGTTCCCTTTCCCTTCTCTTCTCCTTCTGGGATGCCCATAATGCATGTTTGTGCGTTTTGTATTATCAGTTAATTCCCTAAGTCCATGCTGGATTTTTTCTATCTTTTTGTCTATCTCTTCTACAATCTCTTTGATTTCAGCTCTATTGTCTTCCATATCACTAATTCTTTCCTGTGCCTGTTCAAATCTGCTTCCATGTGAGTCCAGCATCTTTTTCATTTCTTGGCTTGTGCCATTGTTCACCATCATATCCTTTACCTTTTTAGGCATGTTTGCTATTTCTTCAGTATGTTCTCCCAATGTCTTCTCTATATCCTTAATCTCTTCCTTCAGTTCTTTAAGTTGGTGCACGATATTTGTTTGGATAGCTTTGATTAGTTGTTTGAAGTTCTGCATTGCTTCCTGTTTTTTATTTTGTGCATTGGACTGGTCCATATTTTCCAGTTTCTCAGAGACATTTGTATTTTTTTATTGCCCTCTGGTCATCATTGTATCTTGATGGGTTTGTTCAGTTGATTAGCTTCCCTCCTAGCTCTAGAATTTTATTTAGCTGTTGGTTCTGCGTGTGAGTTAAGTTTCTCTTTGGCAGTTTTTCTTCATATTTTATTTCCTTGCTTCTTTCTATGTTCCCTTGAAGGCAAAAGGTTAGGGCCAGAGGAATTTAAAGATGTAAGGAAGGCAGGAAGATAATAGTAATATTGATAAAAGTTAGAAGAAGGGCAAAATGAGACTTGATGAGACGAATATTTAATTTGTGTAGGCAGTGTAGAGTACTAGGAAAAAAATATGGAGTTCCTACAATGGACTGGGAAAACAAATGGAGGAATATATATATAGTGATCTAGTAGGCTAGAATTATGAGAAGTGAGAGAAATAGTGAAGAAATGTCTGTAAGGAAAAAGTTAATACTAATAAAAAAAAAAGAAGAAAACAAAATGGATGGAATAGAAATTGATACCCTTAATTTGTGGGCCTATGTAAAATGTTGTCTCTAAGAGCCATAACAGAAAACAGAAGGTGGAAAGATGTAGGAAGAATAAGCGATAATTTGTAATACAGAATCAATATATACAGCAAGTGGGAAATTACTGAAATAGAAAAAGAAGCTCAGCAAAGAAATGACAGGCTGGCAGCACCTAATTAAAAAAAAAATTTAAAAAATGAAAGGGGGGAGGAAAGAGGAAAGAATAGCAAGAGACCAGAAAGAAACAGAGAGAAACCAAAGACCCACATAGGCAAGCAGTCAAACAGAGCTAAGGGGGGGTCAATGATTCTCCTAGGGTCCACGTGGATCCTTCCTGCCTACTTGTGTTTATCAATAAATTTCCCCACAGGGGTTCTATATGCAGGTTCTGAAGCAGCTTTTAGATATTGAACTAAAGTAAATAGAATTTATTTTTCATTTGTTGAAGTGACCTTCTCACTTTTTTTTTTAATTTTTATTTTTTTAGCGAAATGCAGGACCCAAAATAATTCCTCCTCTAGACCAACCCCCTTACAGAAGGAACCCTAGCTGGGCCCATGGAAATTAATCAAGCACTTCCCCCTTTCTGGACTCCCCAAGTTAGCTGAAGCTCTGATGTTAGTCAGTGAGGAGTGCTAAAGACGGCCGATTCTGCCCCTTCTGGAGCCGAGCTCAAGTGTCACCGTGCTGCTAAGTAAATCAGTTTGAGTGCAGATTCGTGTCTGCTCTCAGCCTGATGCTGCTTCAGGTTGGCTTATCTGCTCCCCAAAGCTATGGGGTGGTGCAGGCAGCCAGATCGGTGTCGAAAAATAAAAATAAAAAATACCTTCCTTGTCCTCCAACAGAACCCTCCCTCTTTTGGGGAGTGTCCCTTTTTCCTGGCTCCGTGGCAGCCCAGGTCTTATCCCTGGGCAGCTAGGGAAATCAGCTCCATTCCCCAACCAGAATACCCCCTCCGGTTCACTGGGTGCTGATTAGCTCGTTTGTTCTGTTCACACAAGGTCCAAGGGGCGCCAGGCAGCCAGATCCCCAGAAAATAAAACTTTTTCACCCTGCTTGCAGCTACAAATGACCATTTTATTTTATTTTATTTTTCCACCCTAACCGCGGGGCTCAGCTGTCTGTGCCAACCACCACTGGCAGCCTTAAAACTCACGAATCTCTACAGTTCCATCCACGCCATTGATCCACGGAGATAAATGTCCCAAGCTTCTCACTCCATGTGTGCTCAGCACAGACCCCCGGGCAGGACCCCATCCACAATCCGCCTTGCTCTCGGAGCTTGCAGTGTGTGCCTTCCTACACTAACGTCATCTTGGCCAGCCAGCCCCCTCTATATTTTGAAGAGCATATATCTATGAAAAGTCCTTAACTTTTGATAAACTATGTTATTTAATTATTCACAAAAGTCTTTATCTTTTTAATGGACTTCCAATCTTCATGTATGGATATAAGATTGAAATTGAATCTATATGGTACAAATAGTCAATTTCATTCCATTTTATACTTCACTTTATTAAAGAATTCCTGAAATATCTTTTGATGTGAAATTAGTTAAGAAAACAATCATGTTCTTTTTACACTGGTATAAAATTTTTTAGAGGTAACTAAATAGATCCTAAACTCAAAGAATGCAAATCATTGATAGGAATAATGCCAAGGTATCCAAGACTTGGAATGAACAAAAATGAGTATCATTATTTGAAGCCTGATATATCAAACATATTTTAATTGATTGTTTTTTATCACAATCTTCAAAATGACTTGGAATCTGTCAAATTTCAAACACAAGGAGTTCGTCACATGATATGGGAAAGAGTAAAAGCTTTGGGAATGTCAGGAAGAGAGAAAAAGTGAAGGAGAGGAAATGTAATGCATTATATTATGAATTATTATATTGTAAAATAAAATATGTAAAAGAATTAAGGGAAGAAAAGAAAATGTAATAGAAAAGATATTTTTAGATATTTATGCATGAATATATATATGCATACATATACTTACACACACAGATCACATCACATGATCTACCTTCAAGTACTCCATAGGCTGAAGAACTCATTCCCTTTATAGAAGGTTTGATTTTGATATATGAGATATTAGAATTTTCTGACCAATTGACTCTAAATATTTAAGTCACATATACAAAATACTTATTTTTTACTTATTTCCCTATCCTAACTTCAATAAATAGATAATTTGAGAATGTATATCTCTGTAAATCGTATTTAATATATACATAAGAAATGTTTGGCTATAATACTAGAAATATAATTTCCAACCTTACTAACAGTTTTTGAATACTAATATGGAAATGACTGACCATTTACCAAAGAAAGGTACAAACATGACAAACATGAGTATGATACAATCGTTGACCTTAATGAATTATCTTTGGCTTTCACTAGGAAACAAAAACAAAAGAAAATTATCTTTACATAGCATGTCTACACAAATTCATGCATCTTTAAATACATCCTTACACATGTCAAAACATGAACAATATTTACTTAAATATTTTGTATGAGAAACGTTTGGTAGATATTGTGAAGAACATGGATATGAATAAACAAATTCCTCTCTCAAGGAGTTTACCACCTTCTTGGAGAGAGAGATAAATATCAATGTCACATACACACACAATTTATTTTTTAAAGTCTTCATCAAATTTATCTTTGATTACTTTAAATATATATTTCATGTCTCTTGGCCTAAATCGTTCCTTTGGTTATTACTCAATGATTCACACACAGTAGAGGCCTACCAAGAGATATACCCTTTCTGGTGTGCCTGTAATAACAATGTCTGAGAGAGTTCATTCATCATTATTTACATTAGAGAATAATTATTCAGCCCTGCAATTCTCTCATCATGGGAAAAATGTATTTATTTTTAAGACCATAGATTCATTGTGAGCAAAACAAATCTCTATATATCTCCAAATTGCTTCAGGTATTACTCTACAATTAGTGCTTCTTTATCCATACACACACACACACACATATTTGTATATTAAGTCTTGAAGTTAGAGAGACATACTAAAATTTGTTGGATACTGAACTCTGCTGTTTTTAAAGGAGAAGATACTTAATTTCTAATAAATATTGGATTTCTATATAACCTTATTGCATTCAATCACATAAAAATTTGTGTTTTATAGCAAAATGACCCCCCATTATCAAGAAATTTCCTTATACAGGCATTATAATATTGTTTTAGTGCTTCATAAATATTGTATTTTTTTTTTTACAATTTGAAGGTATGTGGCAACTCTGATAAGCTGGGTGATTCTATCAGCGATATTTTTTCAACAACAGGTGCTCACTTCATGTCCCTGTGTTGCATTTTGATAATTCTCACACTATTACAAACTTTTTCCTTATGATTTTATGTGTTATGGTGATGTGTGATCAGTGATTTTTGATGTTACTATTATAATTGACTTGGGGCTCCAGGAACCACACCCATGGAAGACTGCAAACTAGATAGATAAATGTAAATAGGTAATTAGAGGCTCCAGTATTATATTTAATTGTGTTTTTTAATGTAATTACACTTCCTATTTGTTCAGACTCTAAAAAGCTCTTGTTTAAAAAGTAATGACAATTCTATGGTTTAAGATATTAATGTACAAAGATATAATTTGTAATAAGTACAATAATGAAATGAGAGAATGTTGGTGTACAGGAACAATGTATATTTTATTGAAGTTATGTTGGTATCAAAGATTTATATAAATGTAGGATCTTTTGTTTAAGCCAATAGTATCTGAAAAATTAAATGAATGAAAATGAGAAGGGACTCAAAATACTACAATGGAAATTTTTTAAAAAGACATGAAAGTAGACATTAATGAAGAATTAAGAGAATAAAGTAAAAACTAACAAAAACATCATAAAACTAACAAAGTGCAAATAGTTAAAATGGTGGAAGAGAGTTCTGCATTATTAGTAAATACTTTAAATGGAAATGGAATAAACTCACCATCAAAAGACGGGGATTGGCACAGTGGTTAAAATTATATGTGTCAGGAAACAGATGTGGCTCAAGAGGTTCGGCATCTGTCTACCATATGGAGAGACCAGGGTTCGATCCCCGGTACCTCCCGGTAAAAAATAAATAAATAAATAAAATTAAAAAAAATATATATATATATATATGTGTCATACAATAGACTTATCTTAAATTCAAAGGCACAAGCTGGTTGAAATTGAAAGGATGGAAAAAAAAATATTCCATGCCTATTGTAATCAAAAAAGAACTGTGGTAGCTATACTAATATCATATTAAATAGTATTCAAAATCACACTCTTAAACAGGACAAATAGTAGACAACACACTGATGAAGTGGTCATGTCAACAAGAAGACATAATGGTTATAAATATATGTGTACTGAAACAGCAGATACCATCAATAACGAAGAAAATATTAGCACATTTCAAAGGAGAAAGCAATGGTTCCATGATCTAGTAATAGATTTAAAAATGCAACATTAAATATGGATAGAACATCTAGATAGAAGATTGATAAGGAAACGTAAGACTTGAGTGTTATTACAAACAACTTAAAGATAAAAGATATATGTAGAACACTTCAACCAAAGTGGTCAGAATATACATTATTCTTTAGTGTACCTAGGTCTTTCTTTAAAATAGACCATACACTAGATCACAATACAAGACTTAATAAATTAACAAGATTGAAACCATAAAATGAATCTTCTCTGGCAACACTGAAATGATGCTAAAATCAATAACAGAAAAATTCCTGGAAAATTCACTATGTGGAAATTAAAGAGTACATTCTTAAAGAAACAATGAGTCAAGGAAGAAATTACAAAGGCAATTAAGAAATATCTTGTTTTTCCAATGTTTGCCTCATGTATTTTGGGGCACCCTGGTTAGGTACATAAATGATTATGATTATTCTTTCTTTTTGATAGATAACCCTATTTATTAATATATAGTGTCCTTTGTAACTTACAATAGATTTGCATTTAAACTCTATTTGTTCCAATATTATAGCTACTCCCACCCTCTTTTGGTTATTGTTTGTGTGTGAAATCATTTTCTAACCATTCTTTTGCAAACTCCTTGCATCCTTGGATCTCAAGTGAGTTTCTTGTAGAAAGCATAGAAGTGGGTCATATTTCCTTATCTATTCTGTGTATCTGTGCCTCTTGATTGGAGAGTTTAATCCATTAACATTCAATTTTATCACTATCAAGACATTACTTACATTAGCCATATTTTCTTTAGGTTTACATATATATGTAATATGTTGTTTCTATTTACCTTTTTACCTTTTTAGCTATTCTTACTAATAATCTTCCATTCTACATTCTCCTCTAATCCTCTCTCTCCTGTTTTTTTTTTTTTTTTTTTTCATTTCAAACTATAGAACTCCCTTTATTATTTCTTGAAGTCAGGTTTCTTGTTGGCCTATTCTTAATATCTGTTTATCTGTGAATATTTTGAAGTCTCCCTCATTTTTGAATGCCTGCTTTGCTGGATACAGAATTCTTGGCTGATATTTTTTTCTTTTAGCATTTTAACTGTCACACAATTGCCTTCATGCCTCCATGGTTTCAGATGAGAAATCAGCCCTTAATCAGCTTCCATTGTATGTGATAGATCATTTTTCTCTTGCTGTTTTCAGTATTCTTTCTTTTTCTTATGTGTTTGATAATTTAATAGGTATATGTGTTGGAATAGGCCTGTTAGGATTTATATTATGTGGAGTGTGCTGCACTTCCTCAACATGCATGTCCATATACCTCAAAAGTGTAGGGAAATTTTCAGCCATTATTTCCTCCAATAATCCTTCTGTCCCCTTTCTCTTCACTTCTTCCTCTGGGATGCCTGTAATGTGTATGTTTGTGTGTTTCCTGTTGTCATTCAATTCCCTAAGTCCTTGCTGAATTTTTTCTTTTTATCTATCTCTTTTACTATCAGTCTGATTTCAGATGTACTATTTTCATTGTCACTAATTCTGTCATCTATCTGTTCAAATCTGCCATTATGTTCTTCAAATGTATTTTTTATTTCTTGCATTGTGCCATTCATCACCATCAGATCTGTAATCTTTTTATCTAAGTTTATGATTGATAGACACCTAGACTCTATAGGTAGGGCAGACAAACTGAGGAATGTGACACCCTGTCAGTCAGCTTTACTTTGAAATATATGCTCCTGAATGAAACAGAATTAGATTTGTGTATAATTTCCCTATACATGTCTCTTCTGACCCTTTTATTTAAACCCATAATTACCATTATACTCATTAAATATGTATCTCAGAGATTTAAATCTTTAGTCTGTTCATATGCTGGTTGAGTCTTGAATTCAACAGAATTGCAACACCTACTCTCCAGTTCATTGGACTCATCCAGGACAATTTACAAAAGGATGATAATGAACAACACATGTCCCAAAACACAGAGAGAATCTACAACTGCAAGAAAGTTCCATCAGTCAGCCCATGAGATCTAAGCCCCTTCTCAAATGGAAGCAGAGTGGGCATCACTATCCCAAATTCTCAAGATTGAAGAATGAACAAACATAAGGGAGCAATGCAACTGTGGACTAAAGTAGAAATGCTATATTTCTAACAATAGAGGAACTTGTTTCATTGATATAAAGACAGTGGCCACCAGATGTTCTGTTGGGAGGGAGAGGGAAGAATAAGTGGAACATGGGGGCATTTTTATGACATTGGAACTATCCTGCTTGATATTGCAATGACAGATATAGGACATCATGCATTTTGTCAAAACCTATAAAACTGTGCAGGACAAAGTGTAAATTATAATGTAAACTATAGACCATGGTTAGTAACAATGCTTTAATATGTGTTGATAAATTGTAATATATGTACCACACTAATGAAAGATGTTAATTTGGAAAACTGTGGGAGGGGGAAATATTGGGGTATATGCAAATCCCTTATATATTTTATGTAAGATTTATGTAATCTAAGGATTCTTTAAAAATAAAAATGTAATATATTGACAAGAATGAACAAAAACAAGACATACCATATTGTATATATGAAGCTCAAGCAGTAATTAGGGGGAAATGCATAGCTCTGAATAATTTTTTTAAAAAGGAGAAAAATTCATATATGAAAAACTAACCTCACAACTTGAGGTACTAAAATAGAAGAGCATAATAACTCCAATGAAAGCAGGTGGAATGAAATTACAAAGATTATAGTGAGATAAAAGAAGTAGAAAATAAAAGCAAATAAGGATGGGAAGCGGCTGTGGCTCAATCAGTAGGGCTCCCGTTTACCATATGGGAGGCCCCGGGTTCGGTTCCAGGGGCCTCCTGGTGAAGGCAAGCCCGCCTGTATGGCGTGGTTAGCTGACCCAGCGAGCACAAGCAGCAAGGGGGGGATAAATGAATAAATAAATAAAAATCTTTATAAAAAAAAAAAAAAGCAAATAAGGAAGATCAATTAAATCAAAAGTTGTTTCTTTCTAAATATGGATAATATTTTTTTAAAAAACTTTAGCTAGTCTGACAAAGACAAAAAGACAGAACAGAAATAATTAAAATTGGAAATGAAAGAAGGTACTTTATCATACACTCCACTCTAATAAAATGGAGTATATAAGAGGGAAAATGAAGACTTGTGCCCCAAGAAAAATAGATAACCTAGAAGAAAGAGACAAACTAATCAAACTCTCAAGAAGGAATAGATTTTAGTAGACTTTTAAAAATAGAGATCAAATCAGCAATCAAAACCTCTAAGCAATCAAACTAACAGCAACTGATGGGTTCATAAATGAATTTCATTAAACTTTGACAAACACATATCTTACTTATTGTTCCCCCAAAAAAATTAAATCAAAGGGAATACTTCCTCTCATTCTATAAACTATGCCTCACTCTAATATCAAAGCTAGGTAAAGATACCACAAAATAATAATGGACCAATATCCCTTATGAATATTTATGTAAATACACTTATACTCTAGTAAACATAATCCAACAACATGTTAAAATATTTATACATCATGACCAACTGAGGTTTATCCCAGTAAGCCATGGTTCAACATAGGAAAATCAATTAACCTAATACACCATATATTAATAAAATGAAGTAAAAGAAATAAAAACATGACTATCTAAATTAATACAGAAAAGTCCTTTATCAAAATCCAGCAGCTGTCTTGTAAAATTATCATAGAAATAGGAATAGTAAGAAATTAACTCAAAATGATAAAGGTCATATACAAAAACCCTATAGCTAACATCATATTCAGGAACAAGACAAGTGTGTCACTATCACCAATATAATTCATCTTTGTAGTGTCAGTTATAGGCAGAGTATTTAATCAAGAAAATGAAATAAAAGACAACCAAATTGGAAGGGAAGAAGTAAAACTTTCATTTTTTGTGTATGACATGATCCTCTATATAGAAAATTCTCAATAACTTACAAGAAAACTAGGAGCTAATGATTAAGGTAAAAAGTGGAGGGTAAAATATCAATTAAAAATATCACAGGTGTTTCTATAGATTAGAAATTAACAATTTTAAGAGGAAAGTAATAATAAAATCCTGAATACTAAAGCAAATACAAAACATCAAATTACTATGATTAAATTAAACAAAGGTAGTAAAGGACTTATAAAGAGAAAACAAGAAAACATTTCTGAAAGTACTCAAATAAGACCTATATAAATGGAAGAATATACCATGTTTATGGATGTAAAGACTAAATATTATTAAGGTATCAGTTCTACCCAACATGAATTATATATTAAATGAAGTAATCAAATTTCAAAGGGACATCTTAACGTAAATGGAAAAGCTAATCAACAAATTTTTATGGAATAGTGAAGGCCCAATTATCCACAATCATTGTATTAGTCATCCAAAGGGGTACTATGCAAAGTACCAGAAATCTGTTGGCTTTTCTAAAGAGTATTTATTTAGGCCAGAAACTTAAGTTGCAAGGCCCTAAAGGGTCTAACTCAAGGTACCATAAGAAGTACTTCCTCATCAAAATCTGTTGCCATGTGTTGAAGCAAGATGGTGGGTGATGTCTGCTAGGGTTCAGCCTTCCTCTTTCCTCTTAAGGCTCCATGGGTCCAGGTTCTTCTGATCTCATCTGTAGGCTGGAAGCTTGCTTTCTTTCTGGGCTCAGATGCTCTGTTCTATTCACAAAGTCAGCTGTAAACTATCAGGCAAATGACTCATCTCTCTTCTTGTGGCTGCAGGATCAAAGCTGACAATTTCTCTCCTCTTCTGGGTCTATGGGGCTCTCTGTACTCTTCTGTGTTCTTCTCCTGTGTATTACTTCTGTGTTCTCCTTAAGTGAGTGAACATTTATAAAACCCACAAAGTGGGTGGGGACACAAACTGATTCACCCTAATGACATGGTTGTATCAAAGCCCTAGGCTTAACATAATTTAATCAGAGGCATCTCAGCAGTATCTAACACAATCAAAGGGTATCATGCACAGTGGAACAGACCAGTTTACAAACATAATCTATATCTCTTTTTGGAATTCATAAATAATATCAAACTGCCACAATCATCATGTAAACAAAGAAAGATGTTGGAGCCCTAACAATTTCCTTTTTTAAATTTTATTACAAGGCTATAGTAATCAAAACTTATTACACTGTTATAAAGACAGACATAAATACCAATGGAATTTAATTGTGAGGTCAGATATAAGCCTTCATGTTTATGGCAAATTTATTTCTGAAAATGATGCCACATCCACTCAATGATGAAAGAATTGTCACTTCAAAATATGGTTTTGGGAAAATTAGAAAGCTATATGTGAAATAATGAATGTGACCCCAATCTCTCACCATATATAAATATTCACTAAAAATGGATGAAATAGGAACAATAAGAGGCAAAAGAATAAAAACTTTTGGGTGCTGAATTATGTACTACCAAAAAAAAATGTTCTGAAACTTAAACCATTACATTTTAAATAGGACAATGATAATGCTATTTTTCGTTAAGATGCTATGAACTGAATCCATTTGAGTTGTAATATATTTCTCCAGTTCTTTACAAGTAGAATGAAATTCAGATGAGGGGAGAAAATACAGAAGGTGGAATCAATGGATTCTGAGTAGAAAGAAGAATGACATCACAATGTTCATTGCATTTGACAGAAAAGCCAAGGACAAAGAATGACTGCTAACCAGACCCAGAACATCACTGTCTTTGGGGAGAAAGAACCAGCTTTTGGTTTTGTTAACTTTCTATATATTTTTTTTATTCTCAATTCCATTTATTTGTGCCCTAGTCTTTGTTATTTCTTACCTTCTGTTTGAATTCGGATTAGTTTCCTTTTTTTTTTTTCTTTTTTTTTTTTTTTTTTTTTTTTTTTTTGTTCCTCCCAGTATGCAGTTAGGTGTTTGATTTTAGTTTTTTCATATCTTTTAATGTAAGCATTTAGGACTATAAATTTCCCTCTCAGCACTGCCTTTGCTCCATCTTAAAGAGTTTGATATGTTGTGTTCTTGTTTCCATTCATCTTGAAATATTTACTAATTTCCATTGCAATTTCTTCTTTGACCCACTGATGGTTTAAGACTGTTTTTTTAACTACCATATATTTTGAACTTTCCAGTTCTCCACTTATTTTTGATTGTGAGACTTATTCCATTATGGTCAGAGAAGATGCTATATATAATTCCAATCTTTCTTGATTTATTGAGACTTGTTTTTCACTCAACATATGGTATTTTCTGGAGAATGATTCATGCACACTTGAGAAGAATTATATCCTGTGTTTGGGAGATTATCCTCCACAGCTGTCCTATATTAATAAACCCAGAAAGAGGCCATAGTACTGCTGGTGTCCATTTCTGTGTGGTGTATCTATATTGTGTAAAGAACTTTATAAACAAAGCCCAAGTTTTCACTTCTTATAAGGAACTTCCTAAGAAGCCAAAGGTCTGGGCTGGGTGAGCAAATGTAAGGAGAAAGGAATGGAGGTCATGGGCATTTGAATCACTCTTTCAGTAACTTACTTATGGATTCAGGGCCTATTAAAGCCTGATCTCTTATAAGCCACTTCCTTTGATGATGGAGTGCTGCAGTGCATGCCCAGTTTAATGGCTTAGGGAGTCAGATATTTCATGATGGGCAACAGTTTTCAAGGTATTAGGTGACAGATTATCCTTCCCTAGGAATGAGGTATCTTCACTTTGTCTTCTCCACTGTTTGCCTACAAATTTTACTGATATGGAAGCTACATGAATTTTTGTTTAATTTATTACCCACCTACTGACATGTAAATATCTAAACAATATAAGTCTAGAGCAGTTGAATTTTTGCTCACTAGTTCCAATCAGCATACTATTTGATCAATATATATGCAGACTAAATTATAACATAAGGCTGAAGATTTGCTATACCCCTGAGGAACGACCGTGAATGTGTGTTGTTGGCCTTGCTAGCTGAAAGCAAACCAACATTTATTGGGGAAAAAAGTATTTGCCAAATCAATAGCTTCATACCAATTGTCTGGAGAATGGTTTAATTTTTCAAGCAACGAAGCCATATCTGAAACAGAAGTTGCAATTAGATTAAGTAGAATTAGCTTGTGATAATCTGCTGTCATCCTCCAAGATATATCTGTTTTCTGCACAGACCAAATAGGAGTGTTGAATAGTAATGTGATGTAATCACACCCTGCATCCTTCCAAACTTTTTGGTGGCACTAATTTTCAACATATATGTGTGAATCTATTTCTGAACTCTCTATTTAGTTCTATTATTCAGAATATTTGTCTTTTCAATAATACCACACTCTCTTGACTATGTTAGCTTTTTGTAAATCCTAAAATCAGATTGTGGGAGACATCTAACTTTATCTCTCATTTTCAAAATTCTTTTGATTATCATATTCCTTTACTTTTGCATATAGATTGTAAATTCTGCTCATCTATTTCTGCAAAAAAAATGGTTTGTTTAAATTAGAATTTTTTTACATTGAATCTTTACATCACTTCGGGTTTGCTTTCAAGTAATAGATCAATTCTTTCCAAATGGTGATCTACCAATATCATATTTCTTTATTTCTTCTTTTTATTTAGATTCCATAACAAATTTTACCTATCCACAGCTAGAATCTCAGATTTGTGGGACCAAGTCATTCATGCATTTTTTAAAAAGTTATACTAATTGTTTCTTATTTATATCTCAGTTACTAAATGCTAGATTAGTATAAGAGATTCCATAGCAAGGAAGGACAATATAAAATTCCAAACTTGTGACAATTATTTCTACCAGTCCTCTAATATTCTAATGTTCATTCACATAGAATAATACAATTATTTGTATACTGCCCCAACTCTAAGGTTAATATTTATCCATAATTTTTTTCTCTTGGTGAGATTCTCAATGAGCTTAAATTATCTCTCATACCACTTTGAAGTGTAGCAGTCTAAAATTTAAATGAGAAGCACAGTAATTTTATTAATTAATCTTAAATTGTCAAAGGTTATGCATTCTATTTTATTACATAATGTTTATTACATATTAGAGGAGTTATAGAAGTTTTTTTTTCCAGCAAGAGGAAACTGGATTTAAGGGGATTTAAGTTATTAACCTAAAGTCACACAGCTTGTACATACCAGACCTAAGATTATAGACTAGAACATAAATATTACATTGATTTTTCAGTCCTATGCCATGCTATTTTTCCCCTCAGGGATCACTTTTTATAGGAGTCAAAGTGCTTAAATGTAGTCATTTTTGTCACATAGTTTGTTGTTCCAGAAACATCCATTTGAATACTATGGGAGGAAAAAATCTCATCTTGTTGCTTTTCTGTTACTGTGTTTTCTCCATAGGTATTCCCTATGGAATTCAAAAAGAGATTAATGATTTGTCATAAGTATTCAAAAGTATAATATTCACAGTGTTTCTTAATTGAGTGACCAGTTCAGTTCCAGAGGTAAAAAGAAAAGTTTTTAATCACATACACAGTATTTTAGAAGCAATTGCTCTAAATCTCAAACTAGAGTATGAGCTTCATATTTTAATTGACATAGGGTGTTCCAGTTTATTCAGGGTTGTATTAAAACTGAGTCTTCTAGGTAACATAGGTGAGAAAATAGGAAGGACGCTGCATACTTAGGTAAGCAGTGATGCAAATCAGAAATTTGCTTTAATTGTTTTGATGGAACACAGTAGAATAGGGGCAACAAAAATAATATATTTAAATATTAGGAAATTATTTTTAAACTTTATTTTTAGAAAAATTTTAGGTTTACATTTACAGAAAATTTACCTCAGAAGTATAGGGAATTCTCATATAACCTCCTATACACCCACACACATAGTTTTCCCTATTATTGACATCTTAGATTAGTGTGGTATATTTGTTAGAATTGATGAACTAATATTTAAGCCTTGCTACTAACTAAATACTACACTTTACATTACAGTTTACACTTTGTGCTGTATAGATCCATAGGCCTTAGCAACTGCTTAATATCATGTGTCTGTCATTGCAGTATTAAACAGAAATATCTCACCATCCCAAATATGCCCATCCCTTCTGAACTCTTGGCATCCACTATATTTATATCTGTATTACATGTTCTTCTATAAACAAAAGATAGCAACCAAAGTAACAACTAATTTACATTCATCCCTGACCACACACTCTCACAATTGTTCATTTCCCAATTCTGAGTGACACAGGAAGGCATCTGTTACAAGAGCCCCAGGCTGAGAGGAGACTCAGATACCACAGGACAGATGAAAGGAATTACCTTGTCCACAGCTGCAAACATTCCCCATTTTTTAGGATGGGACCTGTCCATAATCATTGTTTTGTTAGTTGTCTTGGGGAAGCCCAAAGATCTGGAGAGTAGGAGTTGTCCAGTACTCTATGTGGATTCAGTGCTGAACTGGTATTCAAATAGTTCAAAGACTAAATTCTTTAAGAAATGTACTTAAAAAGTACATTGAAAATTATAGGTTCAAATAAAAAGAGTAGAATAATCATGATTAGGGGATTTATAAGTGAGTATAACAATGTTATATTGGGGGGATAAGTTATCATATATACCCAGATAGTGTCTGCTGAAGAGCTTTTATTTCTTGAGGCTGTGCCCCTTTCTTCTGTTATCTGGATGTCCCTAAAGCCTTCAATAGTGCCTTTATTTGAGGCTTTCTTTGCTGTGGCAGTTAGTGAAATCTGTCTGAGACCTTAATGAGCATAATCTCCACATAACCTCCCAACACACTTTGAAATCTCTTAGCCATAAAAACTACTTTTTATTTAATATCTCCCCCTTTTGGTCAAGGTATTTTTCCAAATGCATTCCTGTTTAATGGTTAGTAATAATTCCTCAATTCCATGGAGACTTATATCCAATAGTCATATCCCACATTGGGGGGGAAGGTAGTGAGTTTATTTTCAGAATTTGTCTTTGAGAGGGACTCCACTTTGAATATCAAGAAGGTTTTCAGGAGTTAACTATTAGACATTAATTATAATTAGGCTGTTTCATTTTTACAGGAATAAGATTCATACATACAAACACTAGGATTAAGGGCTTCTCCTATAGGTCTGTTTTCTTTACTTAGGCATGGCTTATATAATCCAGAGATTTTTGCTTTTTTATTTGAGAAAATAGCAGGGCTTCCTCAGAATGGAAGTGTAATATTTTGTTAGCTGATTTGTGGGCCTCTATCTATTGAGAAAACATACCTATGAAAACAAAAGCACATTCATATCACATAGAAGTATGTTTTACATACATTTTCCCACATATATTGCTCCACTACCCTCTAGCTTTGCTTCTTTCTCCATGGATGGACCCAACCTTCTCTTTTCAACCATATTCATGCACACACTTCAATTATCATTACTTGCATACACCTTGCTGTGCTACCATCACCTCTATCCATTCCCTATCCATTAACATCAACTAAATAACAAATTAGGCACAGATTCAGCATCAGCTCACCAATATCTAAGCACTTCCTGTCTTCTAGCAATCTATCATTAGATTCTACCTCCATGAGTCTGCTCACACTTTTTTCATATCAATGACATCATACAATATTTGCCTTTTGTATTTGCTACTTTCACTCGACATAAAGTTCTTGAGGTTCATCCATGTTTCACATGTGTCAAAATGCTATTCTTTCTTAGAGCTGAATAATATTCCCTTGTATGTATATACCACATTTTGTTTATCCATTCTTCTGTTGATGGACACCTTGACTGCTTCCATCTTTTGACAATTGTGAATAATGCTGCTATGAAAATTGTTATACATATATCTGTTTGTGTCCCTGATTTCAATTCTACTGGGTATGCACCTAGTAATGGGATTGCCAGATCATATGGCATTTCTATACTTAGATTCCTGAGCAACCACCAAATTGTCTTCCATAGTGGCTGCACCATTCTCATTCCCACCAGCCACCAATAGTGTTGCTATTTCTCCACATCCTCTCCAACACTTTTAGTTTTCTTTTTTTGTTTTTTTAATAGCCAGTCTAGTAAATGTAGATTTATATCTCAGTGTGGTTTTGATTTGCATTTCCCTAATAACTAGTGATGTTGAGCATCTTTTCATGTGCTTTATATCCATCTGTATTTCCTCTTTGGAAAAGTGTTTGCCCAAGTCAATTGCCCATTTTCTAAATGGGTTGTTTGTCTTTAATTTTTGAGTAGTATATTCTGGGCATTAGACCCTTATCAGATATGTGGTTTCCAAATATTTTCTTCCATTTAGAAACCTGCCTTTACATTTTCATGACAAACTCCTTTGAATTGCAAAAGTTTTTAATTTTGAGGAGGTCCCATTTATCTATTTTTTCTTTTGTTGCTTATAGTTTGGATGAAAATTTAATGAAAACATTGCCTACCAAAAGGTTACATAGATGCTTCCCTACATTACCTACTAGGAGCTTTATGGTCTTGGCTCTTTATTTAGGTCTTTGATCCATCTTGAGTTAATTTTTGTTTAGGGTATAAGATAGGATTCCTCTTTCATTCTTTAGTATATGGATATCCATTTCTACCAGCACCATTTGTTAAAAAGACTATTCTATCCCCAGTGAATTGAGTTGTCAGCCTTGTCAAATATCAGTTTGTCATAGATATGTGGATATATTTCTGAACTCTCTATTCTGTTCCATTGGTCAATATACTTATTTTTGTGCCAATACCATGTGGGTTTTGTCACTGTAACTTTGTAGCATACTTTAAAATCAGAGAGCATGAGTTGTCCAACTTCATCTTTTTAATCAAGATGTTTATGGCTATTCTGGGTCCCTTATCCTTCCAAATATATTTGATAATTGGCTTTTCCATTTCTGTGAAAAATGCTGTTGTAATTTTTATTGGGATTGTTTTGAATCTGTAGGTCAATTTAGGTAGAATTGACATCTTAATAAGGTTTAGTCTTCCAATCTATAAACATGATATATCTTTCTTTTATTTGTTTCTTCTTTTATTTTATTTTAATTTAATACATGTATTTCAAAGCATCTCAGAAATAAGCACTCTGCAATGATACCATGTTCATGAAGTTTAATAGGACATGAAATTGAGCACAAAAAAAGAGTTGAGATGATCAAGGAAAAAAAAAATCTAAAAAAAAAAAGGGGGGGGGGCAAAAAAATGAATAAACAAAGAAGACCTAAATAAATGGAAGGACATACTGTGTTCATGATTTGGAAGATTAAATAGAGTTTAGATGTCATTTCTACCCAAACTGATTTATAGATTCGATGCAAACACAATAAAATCAAAATAACAATTTTTGGAGAAATGGAAAAACTAATTATCAAATTAATTTGGAATGGTAAGGGAACCCTAATAGCCACAAATACTTGAGAAATGAAAATTGGAGCTGAAGGATTCTTACTTCCTCCCTTTAAAACATATTATTAGCTACAGTATAGTACTTGCATAAATGTAGATTGACCAATGGAACTAATAAAGAACTCAAATATAGACTTTCACAACTGTGGTCAAGTGATTTGTTTGAAAAGGCTGTCAAAACCTCCCAGCCAGGTCTGAACAGACTATTCAAAAGGTGCAAGGAGAACAGGATATCCATGTTCAAAAGAAGGAAAGATGATCCTTATCTCACACCTTATACAAAAAATTTACTCAAAATGGAACAAGGACCTAAATACAAAATCTACAGCCATAAATATCTAGATATTGTGGTAGAGTGTAGTTTCTTAAACCTTACACCTGTATGATGATATGCATGTTTTTTTTCTAAGTTCACAACTTTTACTATACAACTATTGTTTGTGTACAGTCATGTATGAATGATATACTTCAATAAAATGTAAATTTAAAAAGAATGTGAGCTCAAAATTCAGTCTTTGTGTGTTCAAATTTGAGCTTGTCCTTAAACCTGGACATTGCCTGACAATGAACAAGCTATGAAACCTCTTTATGCCACAGTTTCATCAATCTGTAAATCCCAGTCATTCAAAAAATTATATTGTAGTATGCTTCTAGGTATTTGGGATATTGCACTGAACATAATTAACAAAAACCTTGTGATAATAGAGCTTTAAATGTGGATGGAAACAGAGAATCAACCAAACGCATAAGAAAAATGCATAGAATGTAAAATGGCACAACTACTATGGAAAAAAAAAAAAACATTGATGAAGGATGCTGTAAGTGTGATTTCAAATAAGGCGTTTAAGGATGGCTTCATGAGTAAAAGAATGAGAAAAGACCCAAGAGGTTATCTGCAGAAAAGGAGGTTCAGGAGGAAAAAAATATATAAATATTCCAGGTAGTATCAGAAATAATATGTTTAAAGAAGGGTGAGGAGTAGTGTGTCTGCTCAGTAGTGAACCTGATGGAAACAATGATAAAGGATGAGTTCATAGAAGTAAGGAGGAGGGGCAAGATCAAGTAGACTTTTGTAAACATTGTTAATTTTACTCTTAATGTGATGGAAGTCTTGTAAGACTTTTTTTGAAGAAAAGTGATGATACAACTACATTTTAACAGCATCTTTCTGGCCTCTACATTGAGATTAAATCCAAGGTGTATAAGGCAGAAAGCAGGGAGTTAATCTAGAAGACTGTGGCAATAATTTGAAGACTGAGATGATGGCTCTTTTGGCCTGGGTGTGTGGTAGTAGAGAAGATGTTGAGAAACAGTCATATTCCAAATACATTCTGCATAGAGGGTCAATATGATATGTTGATATACTTACTGTGAGTTGTGTGACAAAGAGAAAATGCCAGTGTGATTCTTCAGCCTTTCCTGAACAAGCAGGATGATAACTTTTGATTATCTGAGCAAAATTTTAGATATTGCAAGTACCTACCTTAGAGTTATGGTCTGAAATTAAGCTAAGATAATTGTATATAATTTAATTTAATAGTAAAGCTATTTTAATATTAATATTGTCTGGAAATCAGTAGATGTTCGTAAATATAAACTATTTTTATAATTATTATATAACATCAATCATTTGCAAAAAAAAGTTCATATTTTGTCATCTTTACTCCAATCTTAATTTCTTTATCATTTGTAAATAGTCAAATTTTACAATACATA
>JAKSZT010053759.1:1395920-1467912 GCA_026826555.1 Tolypeutes matacus | reverse complement strand
AAATAACATTTTTGTAAGCAAATACACATATATGCATATATATTTATATATCATTTTACAAATGTTTGTATGTATTGTGAGAATTTTGATTTTTACCCATAATAAAAAATAAATAATAAATAAAATAAATAAAACATACTACAAAGCTAAAAAAAAAAAAAAAGAAAGAAAAAGCATTGAACATTAAAAATAAACAGAAGAACAGAAAGAAAAAATAATGGAACTAATGGAACAGGGTCCCAGGGAATTTAAGGACAATGTGAAAGTCACAATTTCATGGTATAGGTATCACAGCAGGAAAAGAGAATAAAGAAGAAAATAGACTATTTGAGGAAATAATGACTGAAAACTTACCAACCCTTATGAAAGACATCCATATCAATATCCAAGAGAGACAATACACCACATGCAAATTAATTAAGAACAGGCCTACTAAGAGACACCTATTCTTTGGGATGTCAAATGCCAGAGATAAGAAAGGAACACTGAAAGCAGCAAGAGAAAGGTAATGCACCACATAAAAGGGAAGCTAAATAAGACTAAGTGCCAAACTCTCATCAGAGAACATGAAGGTGAGAAGGCAGTCATGATGTTTAAGGTTCTGAAAGAGAAAAAGTTTCAGTTAGGAATATTTATCTAACAAAACTCTCCTTTAAAAATGACTGTCAACCCTCAGCATGAGGGGAAGTAGGGCTGACTGAAAATCATGGTGAAGGTAAGGATTAGCTTCTTTCCACCCAGATTGGATTGCAGCTCTAACAGAAGCCCTAGCTACACCTCCAGCAGGGAGGGAGCTGGGGAGACCTGTACCAGCCTCTCCAGGAAACTGCAGGCCACACTGTGGAAGCCAGTGTTCATCCTACTCTGGTTGCACAAGCCACCTCAGGAGCTGTTTTGTGGCTGGTGTTGGAAGCGCCACTTCCCAAAAGCATGTGAGGAAGAGATGGTTGGCCACTAACTTCAGCTACTGATCAGTAAATTTGGCTGGCTAAAGTATAATCCTAAGAATAGCTAGAGTTTGAACCTGTCCAAGTTTTAAAGAGGCTCGTAGCCACCATTTTAACTCTGCTCCTGGCATGAGGGGAAGTGGGGCAGATTGAAAATCACAGTGATAGTGGAAACCAGCTTCTTTCCACCCAGATCTTACTTCAACCCTAACCTACTCCCCAGCAGAGAGGAAGCTAGAGTGACCTGCACCAGGATCTCCAGGTGTGTGGACCAAGGGTCTCCCCAAGTCTCCAACAAAAAGCTGCCTGCATGACCTAAGCATAAGTTAAAGGTTAACAACCTTCCCCAAAGGGAAGAGAATATGTAAATGTTATCAAAAACTATGATTTTCCCAAAGCAGTCAATGTCCTTGGAAAATGTCCTTCCTACTTAGCATAGTGAAAACATCACCACACCCTATGTGTATGCTTCATGTGACCCTAACAGGAACTCTGTTCTCTTACACTATGGAATTTCCTTCTGAAACCCCTTATATATCACTCCTCATGTCCTCGTCTCTTCACAAAGTGCTAACTTCATTCATTCTTTGATAGGCTGCCATCAAAGATTCTCTCCTTTCTGTAAGTCCCAATAAAGTTTGTTCCTGACTAAATACTAGTTGTGTTCTTTGGTCTCATGGCTTCACCAACTTGTGCCTTCATGGGTTAGGTTGTAATAATTGGCAAGCTATGAGCTAGGAGACTTAAGGACCACTGATAGTAGCAGGCATGATCTCAGGGAAAGGAGAATTTGTGTGGGAAATCCCAGCTTGACTTTTAACAGCTATGTGAAGAGGAGTGGCTGCCCTCCAGGATGAGTGGGGAATGCCTAGAGAATATGGGGTCACCCACTTGCTTGATTGTTGTGGAACACCACATGAGTATGGGGACACCCTGAAAATGCTGATGGGAGTAGCAGTTAACTAAGATAGGGAAAACATTCCATCAGCAACTCTGCAAATCCCTTGACACCTGGTTGGTGCACTTGTGGGCTAGTGGAGTTAATAGTATTAGTTTAACTACTGGAAAAGCAGAAAAACTTAACCTTAACAACATTAATGTTCCCTGTTCTGTTTCCATGTTGATTTTAATTAGATCTGGATAGACACATTAACAAAATTAGTGCTGTTAAAGATTAGTAACTTTGAACCAGATAACTCTAAAGCACATATATAGAAAAAAATGCAAGCAGCTTTTTTAAGCTTGCAATTAAAAATATATTACAAAACTGAGAGCTCATACTACTTGGGTAAACTGTGAAAGAGTTAAAATAGGATGTTATTTTACAGTGTTTTAAGTTTTAGTCACATTTTATTTTGATCAGAGTTTTTATTAAGATGTTAAAATGAACTTTCAGTTTTAATCAATAGTTTACTCCTGAACAAATCTAAGTGTAATTCTCAAGAGTAATCAAGAATATATGTGTTAAATGTCTGTCTAAACTGTTAAATTAGTGCTTAACTGCATTTACACTGCTCAAGTATTTCTAAATGGTTGCTGGGTACTAATAAAAGTGTTTCCAAGAATGAGATTGCATGTTACAGGCAACGTTAATTCCAGGAGAGATATTAAAAGCAGTCAAAATCAGAGATATGAAATGATGTAGAGCTTGGGCACAGCCATACCAAAGGAGTAAGAACTATGAGTCAAATTAGTGAGTTTTGTTTCAGTTGGTGTGTCTTTATTCTTTTTGTGTTTGTCTGTTTGTTCAGTGTATATTTTCATACCTCCAGATGTTAATATTAAATTATCAAATGAACATTTTTAAAAGAACTCTATACAAATTGCTAAAAATTAAATGGGTGCTTATATAGGTAAATTAATACTCCTGAGCACAAATTAGAAAAGCTAAACAGGACAAAAAGTCACATAAATCTGAATTAAGAAACCATTTAAAGGAAAGAAACTGAAAATTTATCCTGAAATCTTCCATAATCTTTCTATAGCTTATCCTACCTGCAGGGTCTTCTCCTAACCTTGACTGAATTTGAATAAAACTGGTTTAGGATAAGAGGATGGGTTGGTTGGGTGTGGAAAGATAGGGGAGATGTGAGTTTAGACTAGAATTCTGTCTACTCGGTCTGGAAATTAAAATAGGCAAGAGGGGATATTACAGAATAAACCTTGTTTTGTATAGTCTGTCCTACAATTCCTGAATAAATTTTAACAGCTTTTGAGATAACAATAATGTCAATGGCCAAATTTCAGCAGGTAAAGAAAAAGTCCTTGAAAGCTATAAAGATTTGTCTAAATTATGATTAAACAAATTCAACAATTATAATATATTCCAGAACTTGTCAGTCAGTATGCTTTTAAGGTTATTCACAATTTTAGAATTTTATTAAGAAATAAAGTTTTAGCCTACTGTTTAGGAAGGAGAAAAAACATCTCTGCATAAACTATAATGGTTTCAATTTTATTTAGCTTGGGTGAAATCTTAGGCTTATAGGATACTAGAAAAATAAATTAACGTTATATGCATTAACTCTTTAAGATGAAAATTCTAAGCCTTGGCTAATGAAATTACTACAAACCTCTTTTTAAAAAAAGTGTTTTTGCCTAAATTGAAATGAATAGTTTTTTCTTCACAGAACAGAATTAGTGATTTGAGACTTAAATCGATATAAAAAGAAATAAACGGTTTATGAAAGTGAATTCATAGTTGATGTTGATAAAAATTTTATGTTTTTTTTTTTTTTTAAGGGAATGTGTTTTGTCCTAAGATAAGATGGCTGATTTTCATAAAATCATGGTGGGAATATGTAAGTAAGACAAGGTTTGAATGAATATTGAAAGTTGTAGAAGGTATTGTAGAATGTAGCATTAAGTAATGGAATGTGTTTTGTAAAGGGGAAATTCATCTTGAAATGAAATAACTAGTTTATGTGGCGACTGTTGGTTATAGAAAATTTGCAAAAGCTGAAGTTTTAAATGGCTAATTCCTAAAGCCATTATTAAATAGAAATCTGAATTGATGTTGATAACAAAAAGTAACTTATGGTTAATTATAAGAAATTTGTAAAGCAGTGAAGGTGGCTGGTCAGAATAAAGCCCACCAAAATCCTGGTCATAAAGTCCAGTTTGAACATCCCAGACTAGTATGTTACCCATTGACTAAACAAATTTGGAACAAGAACTTCTCACTTAAGATTGAGATTCAGTTGCTTCTTTCAATGAGACTTGTAATTATATTTTTTCCCTCATTAATGTTCAATATTCTGCATATGTTCTTATAGGTCCAATGCTTCTTTTGGAAGATTTCTATAATTCTTTTGTCTTTTATACTGCCGCTGTGGAACATGGATACAATGCTTGCCTTATAGTCAATGTGGGCCACCATGTGGGAGTGGATTGTAGGGAGCCAGAGCACCCCCTTGGTCTTGAGCATAGCTGCCTGGCTAACTTAGGCATAAGTTAAATGTTAACAACTTTCCCCAGAGCGAAGAGAATGCATAGATGTTTTCATAAACAATGATCTTCCCAAGGCAGTAAATTTCCTACTAGCATAGTGAAAACATCACCACAATCCATGAGTATACTTCATGTGACCCTAGCAGGAACTCACTTCTCATACCCTATGGAATGTCCTTCTTCTAAAACCCCTTATATAACACTCTTAATTTTCTCATCCCTTTGCAGAGTGGCCACCATCAAAGTTTCTCTCCTTGTCTGTAAATCCCAATAAAGCTTATGCCTGAATAAATGCCAGGTATATTATTTAGTCTCATGGCTTCACTAATTGTACCCTTCAGGAGTTGGGTCATAACAGCAGTTGACTGCAGATGCATTTAGCTGGCACAGATTAAATATTTGGACACCTGGGGATCCATCTGTGCACCCCAATAGGAAGGAGAGGAGCTGTTTCCTTGGCCTCTCTGGGCAACTGCAGGCTGTTTCAGCCCACACATACTAGTTTGTTGAGTTCCTTTGATTCCATCTCCATCCTGAAACCCCATAGAATAGGAGGAGGTTTGTGTTTCTTCAGCCTCTCTGGAAAATTGCAGGCACTTTCAGGCTGCACAGATTGAATAGTTGGAAACCTGTAGCTTCTTCCCCATCCCCAAGTAAGATAGGAGGGGAACTGTGTTTCCTCAGCATATCCAGGAAACAGCAGGTACTTTTGGCCTGCACATACTGGACAGATGGCTGCCAGTGGACCCACCCTTATTCCCCAATAGGATAGGAGAGGGCTGGTGTTTCCTCAGCCCACCTGTGCAACAGGAGGTACTTTCATCCTAAAAGGAATGAACTGTCAGGCACCTGAGTATCCCCACACACACCCTAATAGGATAGGAGGGTGCCGGTGTTTCCTCAGCCTTTCCAAGCAATGGCAGGCAATTTTTTCCTTCACAGATTAGACTATTGGGAACCTGTAGATCCACCCCACTAAACACCTTAATAGGATAGGAGGACGGCTGGTGTTTCCTCAGCCTCTCTAGCCAACAGTAGGCACTTTCAGCCTACCCAGAGTGGCTACAGCCTACACAGACTGTTGGGTGTCTATGGATGCATGCACCACCCCTAAAAGGATAGGTGGTGGCTGTTGTTTCCTCAAACTCTCTAGGAAATGGCAGGTGCTTTTGGCCTACAGGGACATAACAGGTGGGTGTCTGTGAATCCAATCCCACCACTCAATAAGATAGGAGAAGGACAGTGTTTCCTCAGCCTCTCTGGATAATGGTAGGCACTTTCAGCCTACAGACTGAACTGCTGGGCATCAATGGTTCCATTCCCATCCCCTAAAAAGCAGAAAGGACAGTACTTCCTCAGTTTCTCAGGCAACTGCAAGTCAATTGGCCCAATGGATTAGATTGTTGAGCAATCCAGATGGTCCATCACCAACCCTGGCCAGGAGAGTGTGGCCAGTGCTACACCAATCTACCTGGGCAACTGTGGTAATTTTAGACTTACAAGGCATAGAGTGCTGTTCACACTGGCAGCACTATCCCTGCCACAGACAGGGGAAAAAGGGATGTGAAGATTCATCAGTGTCATTGGACAGCTACAGACAGTCTTGGCCCACACACAGCTGCAGCTCTGCTCTTTCCCCTGGCAAAGGAGAAAGGTGGGAGAAGTGTCATCAGGTCGAATGGGGCTCGGTTTGTCTCTGCTAGTGTTGAGATAAATCATATTATTGCTAGGGGTCACAGTATCCGTGGGTCAATGCAATTAGATTCAGGTTCCACATCTTCTGGCACCAACTGCATCCTGGTCTCCTACTACACAACCAGTAAGGGAGAAAGGGCAAGAACACCCAAAACTAAAGAGAGAATCTGCACACAGAATAAATACATCTAGTAAGCCCGATGTCACACACCAATAAAAACTCACAATCCATATCAAGAAACAGGAAGATATGGCCCAGTTAAAGGATCAAGATAAACCTCGAGATGATATAAAGAAATTGAGAAAACTAATCAGAGATGTTCAAACTAATCTCCTTAATAAATTCGTTGGGATGGCTAAAGAAATTAAGGATGTTAAAAAGACACTAGGTGAGCACAAAAATGAATTTGAAAGCAGATTTGAGGAGGTAGAAGGATGGATCAGTGAGCTTGAAGACATGGTGTCCAAAAGTGAATGTACAAAAGAACAGGTGAAGAAAAGAATGGAAAAAATTGAAGAAGTTCTCAGGGAAATAAATTATGTCAAGAGACATGCAAAGATGCATGAAAAAGGAGTCACAGAAGGAGAAGAGAAGGGAAAAGGGACAGAAGGAATATTTGAAGAAAAAATGATAGAAAATTTCCCAACCATATTAAAGAATATAGATATCCATGTCCAAGGAGCACGATGTACTCCTATCCAAAAAATCTAACTCTGAGACACATACTAATCAGAATTTCAAATGCCAAACACAAAGAAAGATTCTGAGATCATCAAGAAAAAAGCAATGCATAACATATTAAGGTTACTCAATAAGATTAAGTGCTGATATCTCATCAGAAACCATGGAGGCAAGAAGGCAGTAGTATGACATATTGAAGACACTGCAAAAGAAATCAGCCAAGTATCTTATATCTGGCAAGATTAGCTTTCAAAAATGAGGGCAAGTTTACAATATTCACAGATAAACAGAAACTGAGAGAGATTATAACAAAGAGACTGGCTTTGCAGGAAATACTGAAGGGAGTGCCTCAGTATGAAAAGAAGAGAGAAGAGAGTGACTTGGAAGAAAGTCTAGAAATTAAGATTATATCAGTAAAAGTAACTAAAAGAGTTAAAAAGGTTGTGAAAGTAAAATATGACAGATAAAACCAAAAGGTCAAAATGGGTGAAATTAGAACTGCCTTTCCATTAATAATATTGAATGTTAATGGAGTAAACTCCACAATCAAAAGACACAGACTGGTGGAATGGTTAAGAAAATGTGTCTACAGGAGAATCATTTTAGTCCCAAAGATACCAATAGATTGAAAGCAAAAAGCTGGAAAAAGGCATTCCATGCATGCACTAACAAAAAATATAAAACCTGGACTAGTTATACTCATATAAAATGAAATATAATTTAAAAGAAAAATATTTTAGAAACAAGGAAGGACATTATATATTAATAAATAACGCAATTCACCAGGAAGAAATAACAATCATAAATGTATATGAACCTAATCAGGATGCCCCAGGATACATGAGATAAACACTGGTAAATGGAAAGGACAAATATCACATGACCACCCTGATATGAATTAAACAAATTGAGGAGACTCACTGAGATAACATCAGGAAGATAGGTTTACATGAGACAGAAAGGGAGAAGAAGGTTATGAACCAATGCCCATAAGGGCAAAATCTATGACAAGGTGGAAGAGGGTAATTGTGCAGTGGATGAGCATAACAGTGGTGCAGTGATGATATTGGGTTGGGTAGTGCTGGTCTGTGAGTAAGCTAGTGTGAAGAGGGAGATTAGACTGTCCATAGAAAGGGGTGATGATTGGGGGAAGGAACAGGTGAACTATGGGTATTTGCAGGTATGTGTTTGAAACTACATTGTTCAGAATGTTCTTTTGGCAAATATGGCAAGGGATTGTTACTAGTTTAAGGTGTTGGGTGAGGAGACATGTGGGAAAGGGCACCCCTAACACCAGCTTCTAGGAGTGTGTACTTATGAAAATTTAATTTTGAAACTGAAACAGGCTAATATTATATAGTGCCTAAGATTTACATCCTGAGAACCTCTTTGTTGCTCAAATGTGGCTTCTCTCTAAACTGAATTCAGCATATAAATACATTACCTTCCCACCAGCATGGGACATGACTCTTGGGGATGATCCTTAATGACATTGAGGGATTACTACCAAGCACCAACTAGGAATGGAATTGGAAAAAAGACCTCCACCAAAGGGGGGAAAGGGTAAAGACAAATGACTTTATATGGCTAAGGACTTCAAACTGAGTCACAGGTCATTCCAGAGGTTATGCTTATGCACATCTCAGCAAGCTCTCATTGACTGCTGAAGTAAATATTGCCTCAAATAGCAGGGCTCCTGAGGGGTCCAGAGATACCCAGACACTATAAACAGGGTAGATAGCTTAGAAGTTCAGGGCACTGAAGTGGATGTTACTTTAGAATTTATGTTCCCCAGTGTAACAGAGTTATACTCAGATGTGATTTCCCTACAAATGGCTCTTCTGCCCCTTCTATTTGAATGAATAATTAGAACCAGAGTGGATAGGTGTTTGTCAAAAAGACTTAAATCTTTGGGCTTTTCCTGTGCTAGTTAGGCCCTGAATCTCAAAAGTTACAAACACCCACTTTTCAGTTCATTGGACTCACCTAGGACAACTAACAAGAAGATTATTACAGACAATGACTGTCACAAGGAACAGAGACAGTCTGCAGCTGCAACAAAGATAGTCCAATCCATTTGCTCCATGGGATCTAAGTCACCTCTCAATTAGATGCAGAGTGGGTATCACCTTCCAAGAATCCTCAGGATTGGGGAATGAATGATGGACTTGAGTAGACTTCCTGTTATTCAACAAGATGTATTGTTAGTCTAGCAAAGGAAATACTGTTATCATTGATGTGGAAGCAGTGGCCACTGGAGGTTCTCAGGGGATAGAGAGGGAAAAATAGTTGTACTATGGGGGCATTTTGGGGACTTAGGAATTGTTGTGAATGACATTGCAATAAAAGAATCAGGCCATTGTACATCTTGTCATAACTTACAAAATTGTGCAGGACAGAGTGTCAACTACAATGTAAACTATAATCCATGCTTAATGGCAATGCTCTAAAATGAGTTAATCAATTGTAACAAATGTACCACATGAATGAAGGATGCTGCTAATGTGGGAAAATGTGGGAGGTGTAGGGAGTGGGGCATATGGGAATCTCCCATATTTTTATGTAACATTTATGTCATCTAAGTATCTTTTAAAAATGTATATTATCAAAAAATATATAGAAGAAAATGTAGGAAAACTTTTTCAAGATAATTTGGTAAGCAGTAGTTTCTGAAATCTTTTACCCAAAGTCAGAGCAATAAAAGAAAAAATAGATAAATGGACCTCCTCAAAATTAAACACCTTTGCTCTTCAAAAATCTTTGTCAAAAGGGTGAAAAGGCAGACAACTCAAAGGGAGGAAATATTTGGCAATCACATATCTGATAAAGGTTTAATATCCATGATACATAAAGAAATACTACAACTCAACTATAAAAAGTCAAAATACCCAATTAAAAAATAGGCAAAAGTCTTGACTAGACAATTGTCCAAAGAAGAAATACAAATGCTGATAAAACACATGAAAAAATATTCAACATCTCTTACAATTAGGGAAATGCAAGTCAAATCTACAATAATGTGTTCTGGGAAAATGGTGCTGAGATGGACAGGCAGAATCTGACCTTCTCACAAAAAAGGGAGTGGAAAGAAAACAGAAACCTATGTGGAGGATCTGCTTTGGATATATATATATAGAGAGAGAGAGAGAGAATGAGAAGATGCTCTGAGTCATCTTGGAGAGTACTGGAAAGATAAGTCAAGAAAACCCTGAGTTACTTGCCCCTGTGGCTGAAAAAGGTACATATACCCCACCCTCAAGACAAATAGCCTGGGTGGAGTCTCAGTCCTGCTGCTCTGAATAGAGTGTGAGAGTGCATTCTTTGGGAGGAAGAGGGTTCTGGGAGGGTGGAGAGTGCTTTCTTTGTGGTGAGTTTGGCCAGCTCAGCCCCCTTTGAATCTTGGAAATCACTCTGATCTGATCTGATAGAGAGGGCACAGATACAGAAGGTGGCTAATCAGCAGGGATCTGGCAAACTACTAGGAATCTACCTTGCCTGAGGGAAAGGAAGTGGATAGCTTTCTAAAAGGCTAACTAAGCAAAGACAGTTTACTGCAGTGGGGGAATTCCTGCCTTGTATATGTTAGGTCTCTGGTTCAATCCCTGGTTCTTCTTAGAGAAGTGATCCACTAGGTTATCAGTCAACCAGGTGATACTTTATGATAGGAAATATATAGATACTCTTTTTGTATTAGCTTTTCTTGGATATCTTATTTATTTTAAGTTTCCTCCACCCCCACCCCACCCCCCATTTTACTTGCTAAAACCCATTTAAAAACCTGTAAATGGCAGGTTGCAGGGTAATTGATTGATGAACAACAGCAGCCTGAGAAGTTCCTTAGGGGTATAAGAGGGAAGGCTGTTTTTTCTTTTTCTCCATCTTTTTTTCTCTCTCTTTTTTATTTTTATTAGTTGCTGCTGTCTAGTTTCTTGTCTCTTGTGTTTACGCTTTCTTTGTTTCTCTTTTTATTCTTATACTGATGTATTTTTAACTACTCTATGTCTTTTCCTTCCTTCATTTTTCTATCTTTTGTTTTTGGTTGATGTTCTTTCAATCCACCACTTTTTGTTTGGCCTTCAAGTTTTCTTGTTTTTATTTCAATCTAACTTTTTTTTCTGCTTTTTCCTTTATTATTTTTCTCTTTTTCTTTTTTCTACTCCTCTTTTCTCATCATTCCAGCCTTTTAATTCATTCTATATATTTTTCTCTATTTTGTTTCTTATTCCATTCCACCTTTTTATTCATATACTTCTCTTCTTCTTACTCATGTTAATTATTTCTTTTCCTTGATCTTGTACAGTTCATCTTCTACCTTTTATTATTACTGCTAATACTATTCTTTTTCTCTTTCCTTTTTTCTGGTCTTAAGTTTCTTTTTAAAGGGAAATAGAAAACAGCAAGGAAATAGAAATAGAGGAATGAAGTGTCAAAGTGCAATCTTACCACATACACAAAAACAACAACAAAATAAAGCCCTATAGAAGAAAAAGAAGTTAATCAAATGAATAAACATGTCAAGATAAAAAGATGCTTAGATACCATACTTAAAAGCCATACTAAGAAACAGGAATACATGGCCTTGTCCAATGCAAAAACTAAAATCCAGGAGGAGATGCAGAACGTGGAACAACTAATCAGAGATGACAAACAAATATTATGAATCAATTTAATGAATTGATGGAAGAGATAAGGATATTAAGAAAACAATGGGAGAACATATCAAAGAAATTATAAATATAAGTAAAAAGATAATGCATATGATGGTGATGAATGGCACAATGCAAGAAATAAAAAGTACCCTGGAAGTACATAACAGCAGATTTGAAGATGCAGAGGAAAGATTCAGTAATGTGAAAGACAGTACAGCTGAAATCAACCAGAGAGCAGCAAAGAAAGATTAAAAAGTTAGAAAAATTCATCATGGACAAAGGTATTTGAATGACTGCACAAAACACACAAACATACAAATTATAGGCATCCCAGAGGGAGAAGATGAGGTAAAGGGGTCAAAAGATGTGTTGGAAGAAATAATGTCTGAAATTTCCCACCTCTATTGAAGGACATGGACATACATGTCCAAGAAGCTCAGTGCACCCCAAGCAGTATAAATCTGAACAGGCTTACTACAAGACATATACTTGACTAATTGTCATAAGCTGAGACAAAGAGAGTGTACTGAAAGCAGCAAGAAAAAAGTGATCCATCCCATACAAGGGAGCTTGATAAGATTAAGTGCTGATTTCTCATCTGAAACCATGGATTCAAGAAGTCAGTGGTATGACATAGTTAAGGAGCTAAAACAAAACAAAACAAAACTTCCAGCAAAGAATTCTCTATCCAGCAAAACTGGCATTAAAAAATATAGGAGAATTCAAAATATTCCCAGATAAACAGAATTTATAGAATTTGTCAATAAGAAACTGTCCATCAAGAAATACTAAAGGGAGTTCTGCAGGTTGAAAGAAATAAACAGGAGAGAGAGAATTGGAGAAAATGATAAGAACAATTAAAACATAAAAAGAGAAATAAAAACAACACATGCCATACATAAACCTAAAGAAAATATGGATAATGTAACTAATTCATTTACAGGAATAAAATTAAATGTTAATGGCTTAAACTCTCCAGTCAAGAGACACAGACTGGCAGAAAGGATAAGGAAATATGACTCATCTATATGCTGTCTACAAGAAACTCACCTTAGACCCAGGGACACAAGGAGGGTTAATGTCAATGGTTGGAAAACAATTTTACATGCAAACAATAAGAAAAAAGTGCAGGAGCAACTGTACTAATATCAGAAAAAATAGGTTTTAAGTGTAAAACTATTGTAAGAGACAAAGAAAGGCAATATATATTAATGAAATGAGAAATCAGTCAAGAAGAAAGAACAATCATAAATATTTATGCACCTAACTGAGGTGCCTCAAAATACATGAGGCAAACATTGAAAAACCTAAGTGGAGAAATAGATGCCTCTGCAATTATAGTGGGGAAATTTAATATACTATCACCACTAGAAAGAACATATTGACAAAGAATCAATAAAGAAACAAAGAACTTGAATAATACATTATAGGATCTGGACTTAACAGATATATACAGAACATTACCCCCCAATACAGCATGATATGCACTCTTCTTGAGTGCACATGGATCATTCTAAAAGATAGACCACATGAAAGGAAACAGAACCACTCTCAATGAATTCAGAATGACTGAAATTATACAAAGTAATTTATCTGACTATGCTGGAATGAAGCTGGAAATATGTAAGGGTTAGAGAACCCAATTAGGCACAGAGATATGGAAGTTAAACAACATACTCTTAGACAAACAGTGGGTCAAGGAGGAAATAGCAAAAGAAATCAGTAACTACCTTGAAGTAAAAGAAAATTACAACACAACATAAATATCCTATGGGATGCAGCAAAAGCTGTACTGAGAGGGAAATTCATAGCCATAGGAGTTATATTTAAAAAGAAAAAAGAACTAAAATCAAAGACCTAACTTCACACCTGGAGGAATTAGTAAAAGAACAATAAATGAACCTCAAAGCAAGTAGAAAGAAGGAAATATCAAAGATTAGAATAGGGATAAATAAAATTGAAAATAAGGAAACACTAGAAAAAAAATTTAAAATCCAAAAGCTGGTTCTTTAAGAAGACTAATAAAACTGACAAACCCTTAGCTAGACTATCAAAGAAAAAAGAGAGAAGATGCAAACACATACAATAAGAAATGATGAAGGGAATATCACCAATGACCCCACAGAAATAAAGAGTATCTTAACAAGATATTTTGAAAAATTGTATGACAAAATGCATAATTTAGAGGAAATGGACAAATTCCTATAAACACACATGCAGCCAAGTTGACAAAAAAAGAAATTGGTGAACTCAACAGACCAATCACAAGAAATGAGATTGAATTAGTCATCAAAAACCTACCAACTAAGAAGTGCCCCGGACCAGATGGCTTCATAGGTGAATTCTACCAAACATTCTGGAAAGAACTAACACCAAACCTGCTTAAACACTTCCAAAAAATAAAAGTGGATGGACCATTGCCCAACTCATGCTATGATGCCAGGATCACCGTAATATCAAAGCCAAACAAAGACACCACAAGAAAGGAAAACTATACACCATTCTTTCTAATGAACATAGATGCTAAAATACCCAAGAAAATAATTGCTAATCCAGTTCAACAACACATCAAGTTAATTATTTTCCATTACCAAGTGGGTTTCACCTTTGTATGCAAGGATGGTTCAACATAAGAAAATCAATCAATGTAATACACCACATAAACAGAAAGGAAAAAATCACATGATCATCTCTAAAGATGCAGAAAACATATTAGACAAAATACAACACCATTTCTTGATAAATACACTTCAAAAATTCGAAAGAGAAGGAAACATCCTCCACATGATAAAAGGTATATATGAAAAAACAACAGGTAACATCATATTTAATGGTGAAATTGTAAATGTTTTCCCTCTAAGATTGGAACAAGACAAGAAGGCCCACTGTCACCACTCTTATTTAACATTGTGTTAGAAGTACTTGCTTGAGCACTTCGGCAAGAATAACATATAAAACCATCCAAATTAGAAAGGAAGATGTAAAAATTTCACTATTTGTGGATGACATGATCCTAAACCTAAAAAGCTAGAAGAAATCTATAACAAGACTTCTGGGACTTATAAATGAGTTCAGTAAAGTGACAAGTTATGAAATGAATGTGCAAAAATTAGTAGTATTTCTCCACAAATAATGAGCAAACTCAGGATGAAATCAAGAAGAAAATCCCATTTATGATAACAACTAAAGGAAAAAATAACTAAGAATAAATTTAACTAAAGATGTAAATAACTTATATGCAGAAAACTACAAAACACTGTTAAAGGAAATCAAAGAAGACCTAAGTAAAAGGAAAAATATTCCCTGTTCATAGATATGAACAATAAACTTCATTAAAATACCTATCTTTCCAAAACTGATCTACAAATTTAACACAATCCCAATAAAAATTACCACAATATGTTTTACTGAATTGGAAAAGGTACCATGAAATTTATTTGGAAGGGCAAAAGGCCCAAAATATCCAAAGATATATTGAAAAATAATAATTAAATCACAGGAATCACACTACCTAACTTTCAAACATACTACAAAGCTACAGTGGTTAAAAATGCATGGTAATGGAAATAAGGATAGACATACTGACCAATGGAATTGAATTGAGAGTTCTGATACAGAACCTCAGATATACAGTCAATGAATATTCAACAAGGCCACCTAGCTCAATCATATGAGAGAAAATGGCCTCATCAACAAGTGGTGCTTGGAAACCTGGATATCCATATCCAAAAGAATGAGAAAGGAAAACCATCTCACACCTTATACAAAAATTGTCTCAGGATGGATCAAAGATCTAAATATAAGTGCCAAGATCATAAAGATATTGGAAGAAAATGTAGGGAAGCATCTACAGGAATGTCTTTTAGGAAATGGTTTCATGAACTTTACACACAAAACATGAGCAATGAAAGGAAAAATAGATAAATGGGACCTCCTCAAAATTAAAAACTTTCACACCTCAAAGGAGTTTGTCAAGAAAGTGAAAAGGCAGCCAACTGAAAGGGAGAAAATATTTGATAATCATTTATATGATAGTGGCCTAATATCCAGCATATATAATAAAACCTACACCTCAAAAATAAAAAGACAAACAACCCATTTAAAAAATGGGCAAGTGATTTGAATAGACACTTCTCCAAAAAAGAAATACAAATGGCTGAGAAGCAAATGGAAAGATGCTCAACATCACTAGCTGTTAGGGCAATGCAAATCAAAACTACTCTGAGATATAATTTAACACCTATTAGACTGGCAGCTATTTAAAAAAAACAAGGACTACAAGTGTTGGACAGGATGTGGGTGAATGGGAACACTTACCCACTGCTGATGGAAATGTAGAATGGTGCAGCCATTATTGAGGACAGTTTGTCCCATTGGAAGCTAACTATAAAACTGCCATATAATCCAGCAATACCACTGCTGGGTATATACACACAAGAATTGAAAGCAGGAGCATGAACAGATATATGCACACCCATGTTCTTAGCAGCATTATTCACTATTGCCAAAAGTTAGAAACAACTGAAATGTCCATCAGCAGATGAATGGGTAAACAAATTGTGATATATTCATACAATGGAATATTACTCAGCTGTAAGAAGAAATGCAGTATTAACACATGGGATAACATGGATGAATCCTGAAGATCTTATGTTGAGTGAAGCAAGCCAGGAACTGAAGGACAAAAATTACATGACCTCACTGATGTGAATTAAGCAAATTGAGCAAATCCACAGAACTAGTGTCTGGAAGATAGGTTTACAGGAGACAGAAAGGGAGAAGAAGGTTGTGAACCAATGCCTGTATGGGCAAAATCTATGATAAGTTGGAAGAGTGTAGTTGTGTAATGTATGGGCATGACAGTGATGCAGTGATGCTATTGAGTTGGGTGGTGCTGGCTTGTGAGATGGGTAGGGTGTAGAGGGTGGGGTGGACTCTCCACAGAACTGGGGTGAGGGTTGGGGGAGGGTCAGGTGAACTCAGGATTTGTGGGCATGTGGTTGAAACTTCAATGTTGGAAATTTTCTTTTGGCAAATATGGCAAGGGAGGGTTACTAGTTTAGGGTGTTGGATATGGGAGGCATGTGGGACAGCACACACCAAGGGCAGGCTTCTAGGGAATGTCTGAGCGATCATCTTTTCATAGTGTGTTAAAACAGTGGGTAGAGACCCACTTAATTAGTAGGAAGATGTTGGCCTCCCATCATGGGGAGTCCTACTATGTTCTCAAATAGAGGGGTTGGAGTCTCTTGAGAGCATAGGCAATGCCTACTAGGGAAGGACAGACCAGTATGTCAAGCCCTCAATGTTGTTGCAAGTAACTATGAACCTCCTTCCTTCTGAGAGTTGGGAGAGGGAGGAATAGAATACACGGAATATGTGGCATTTTTGGAGCAATGGAAGTGTTCTACATGATCTTGCAATGATAGATGCAAGCCATGTTAAGTTTTTTCAAACTTTATAACAGTCTGTGGTCTGAAATGTAAACCATAATGTAAATCATTGACCATGGTGATATAAAAATATAAATGTAAGTAAGGAATGGGTTAAGAACTGAACCAACAGTAAAGATTGTGCAGGTTCCTAGAATCTTCTTCTCACAGGCACCAAGGAATGTTACCTGGAGTCTGGTCGGTGGGAGGATGTGCTTGAAGGCCATGCCTGCAGGCACACAGATATCTATGTCAAAACTTTCCCATGCAAAAGTTGCAAGATTGGCAAGATTTCTGAGATTCAGAATCCCTTAAGAGGGTCAGCCTCAAGACTACCAGTGGAAGTCTCACACAGGAGCAGATGCTCTGCCTGGTCTTCTATTTTACCCAGGACCTGTTGTTGTATTATACCCTGGAAGGGCTGTTGCTAGTACACTCTACCCAGGTGTTGTTTCCAGTCAGGATCCTGGTCAGCTGTTAAACAGGTTTCCCAGCCTTGTGAAAGACCAGATGTTGAGTTTTTCCCCAGTTTGGTGATGTTTGTAAATATATTCTCTCTCTTTCCTTTGTACTATCTAATTGGTTTAGTGCATTTTATTGTGAGTAATCAATAATTGTGATATTTGACTGATTCTTAATGTTGGATATAGATTGCTAGTCTTTGTTGAGTGTGTACATATATGTTCATCTTTCCTCCGTATTATCTAATTAACCCATTTCTCTTCGTTATATTGTTATTACTCAATTATTGTGATTGCTTAACCTAAATTCTTACAAATATTATCCATTTAGCTAAATAAATTGCTCTTTTAGTTAATATTTTGAGTTTCTGTCTCTTCCTTAGCAGAACACATAGTAGCAATGTTTCAACATTAGTAGAATTGTAACAAATGAGCCATCCACATGTAAAATATTATTAATAAGGGAAAGAGGAAATCCCCTCTATTCTGTACATCACTTTTCTGTAACCTAAAGCATCTTTGAAGACAAAATGAAAAAAGATAAGACACTTGGGGAATCAACAGTAAATGTCACTGTACATACAAGACAACAGAACTTACAGTGATGAAAGACATACTGTCAAAATTTTTCCTTTAATTTTATATTTTTTAATCATTTTTTATTATTTCAATTTTTTTCCTTTTTTATACAGGGTTACAACTGTGGCAGTGGAGGATCTTTTTTAATACAGGGTTACAACTGTGGCAGTGGAGGATCATTAGTGTGGGGTTTCAGTTATGAGGGACACATGGGAGGAGATTCACCTGGGGCATATCTATAAGCCATATAAATGTGTTTTCATCCATAGAGCATTGTCACGGTAGGTGGAGATTTACACAATAACTGAAAGAATATCAAAGTCCCATCCTGAGGCGCTCTACCACATCCTCTAATGGGTCAGCAAGAGCCCCCTGAGTACAGAGGCAGTGACTAGTGAAGTAGGATGGACTATTGACAGCCCCTTGATATTGATGTCTGTACTTATGAAACTTTACTTTTGAAATTGAAACTTAACCTAGTATCATAGGGTGCCTAAGATTTACCTCCTGAGATCCTCCTTGTTGCTCAAATGTGGCCTCTCTCTAAGCCAAACTCAGCATATAAGTGCATTACCTTCTCACTAGCATGGGACATGACTCTTGGGGATGAGCCTCCCTGGTATCAAGGGATTACTACCAACAACCAACTAGCAATGCAACTGTAAAAAGGCCTCAACCAAAAGGGCAAAAAGGTAAAGACAAATGATTTCAAATGGCTAAGATACTTCAAAGTGAGTCAGGAGGTCATTCAAAGGTTGCAGTTATGTACATTTCAGCAGAATCTCATTAACTGACAAAGTAAATATTGTTTCAATAGCAGGGCTCCTGAGGGATCTGGAAACATTGACTGTATAGGTAGGAAGGTCAGACAGCTCAAGAGTTTGGTGCCCTAATAGAGATCACTATTTGGGAATTTATGCTCCTCAGTGTGATATAGTTGGACTCAGTTGTGTGCTCCCTACACATGGCTCTTCTGCCCCTTCTATTTGAACTTATAGTTAGTAATAGAGTTGATAGATGTATTTCCAAGAGACTTAAATCATTGTGCTGTCCATGTGCCAGGTCAGACCTGAATCTCAACAGAGTTGCACCACCAGTCCAGTTCATCAGACCCACCCAGGACTACTAACAAGGAGATGATGATGGACAATGATCATCCCAAGGAACAGGGAGTGTCTGTAACTGTAAGCAAGTTAGTCCAATCCATCTGTCCCATGGGATCTAAGCCCACTCTCAATTAGAGGCAGAGCAGGCATTACCATCTCAGAATCCTCATGATTGAGGAAAGAATGATGGACTAAATTAGACTTGCTATTATTCTACTATAGACTTATTTTGATTCTGGCAATTGAAGAACTTTTATCACTGATGTGGAGGCAGTGGCTACTAGGGGTTCTGAGGGGAAAGATAGGGTAAAATGTGTAATATGGAGACTTTTCATGACTTGGGTATTGTACTGAATGATACTGCAATGACAGATGCAGGCCATTATATATCTTGTCATAACTCACAAAATTTTGTGGAGGACAGTGTAAACTACAATGTAAACTATCATCCTCACTTAAGGGCAATGCTCCAAAATGTGTTCACCAATTATAGGAAATGTTCCACACTAATGAAGGGCATTGTTAATGTGAGAAAATGTGGGAGGTGTAGAGAATGGGATATATGGGAATCTCTTATTTCTTATGTAACATTTATGTAAGAGAGGCTGACTGCCATGATAATGCTTGACAAGTGTGAAGCCTAGAGTCTGGTTACCACACTGAGTCTGGACAAAGTGGAGACAAGAGATTGACCCTCACCCCAATCCTTTTGAGCTTTCACCCTAGTATTTGAGAAGGCTATGGTCACTGCACAAGCCCTTGGAAAGGTGGTTCTGACACTTCACCAGGCTCAAAGTAGAAAACATCATTCCATAGATGACCCTCGGGCTTTGAAATCTAATGGAGTAAGCCGAGCAGGGTTTCAGATTGTTAAGAATGCATGACTCCTGTTTTCAATCAATTTATTACTGTAGGAAAGGGAATGTTTTCCCTATGACAGTCCCTCCTTTTGATATTGCAACCAGATAACTTAGACCCTGCATTTCACATGTACAGAAACTGAGGGAAATTATGCCCCAGGAGAGACAAATCTGTAACTAATTTTTATTTTAATTAATTTATTTTTTATTGTGGGTAAAAATCAAAATTTTCACAATACATACCAATATTTGCAAAATGATATATGAATATATATGCATATATGTGCATATGCTTACAAAAATGTTATATATATATATATATATATATTTTAAGAGGTGCTTAGATTACCCATAATATTACACAGAACCCACTGGGATTCCCATGTTGCCCACCTCCCACAACTCCCACCACTTCCCACATAAACATCTCCCACATGTGTGTCCCACCAGCCTCAATGGTCTTACACATCTGGGGCCTTGCCACCAACCATAGACCACATTTCACATCGTAGACCACACTCTCTCCCACACAGTTCTGAGTGGTGAGTGCTGATTTAAAATGGCCTACTTCCGTTGCCACAATGGAACTCAGGACAACCTCCAAATCCCAAAGAAGCCCCTGTATTTCAACTGCATATCCCCTCACTTCCCCAAAAGTGTCAAGTGGCCACTGGCTCCACTTCATTGTTATAATTTCTTCCATTGCTAGAATCACCATATGTGTACAACAGAATACCATCAAGTCCACTCTAGTCCATAGTTCTTCCCCCAATCCTGAGGGGACTGGGATGGTGATGTCCGCTCCAACTCCAAGTGAGAGAGGGCTTATATCCCATGGATATGGTGGGTGGGATGATCCTGCCTGCAGATGCAGGCCCTCTCCATTCCCTGGGATGGCCATTGCCCATCATTGTCTCCTTGCCAGGTGACTTGGATGAGTCCATTGAGCTGTAGGGTAGGTGTTGCAGATCCATCAAGATTCCACACACACCTGGCACATAGGTAGGCCAGTGGCTCCAGTCTCTGGAAGTATACCTAAAAACTTCTGCATCACATAAATGTTTGAATAGAAGGGACTGATGAACCATGTGCAGGGAGGACTTATTTGAGTCCAATTCTGTCACTCTTAGGACCACAGATTCCAAAATAGAGAGCAGTCTCTGGGGCTATATCCCCTTATATAGGACCTGGGTGTCTCCAGAGCTCTCAGGAGCCCCTCTGTGTGGGGTGATAGGCTCTTAGATATTCTGAGTTCCTACTGAGGTGTACATAAGATTTACCTCAGGGATGATCTCCCGACTCTCTTTGAAGACACTTAGCTACTTGAACTCATTTGTCTTTAACTTTTCCCCCTTTAATTCAAGGTCTTTTTCAAGTTGTGCTGCCAGTTGGCACTTAGTATTAATCCCTCATTGCCAGGGAGGCTCATCCCCAGGAGTCATGTCCCACGTTGGTGGGAAAGTAATGCAATCATATGCTGAGTTTGGCTTAGAGAGAGGCCACATTTGAGCAACAAGGAGGCTATCAGATGGCAACCCTTAGGCACCCCACAACTGCAGGCTATGTCTCAGTTACAAGAGCAAAGACTCACAAGGGTAGTCATCAATAAAAAGAACACATCAGTGGGTCATCCTCTTTTGACAGACACTGTCCCTGCACTTAGAGGACTATTGCTGCTCCCTTGGAGACTGTGCCAGAGCTCTCCAGGCTAGGAATTCAGATTCCCTCATTTGTTGTGTGATTGTTAACTCATTGTGACTATCCCCCATCTTTTGATCTTTTGAACAAATTTGTATATCTTTCATGTATATTCGGATGAACTAATTCCCATGAAACCCCCCCCCAAGACACCCCCCACCAATAATCCCCTGCAGTACCCATTGTAACCCTTCTGTGATCCGAATCCTCCATGAACTTGTAGTCCATAAAATAATCAAATACACTCACTAGGAAAAAGAAACAACTATGATAAGATTACATGCAAGAGACAAACATAAGGAAACTCAGGGGAAAAAAAAAAGAGAAGAAAAAAAAAGCAAATAATCAAACAAAAAACAAAACAAAATATAATTAGTGGATTGGGACATTCAAAAATGGGCAAAAAAGCAAAGGAAATGCCTTTAATATATATATATATTTTTTTTTTCCTTTCTCTTTTCTTTTCTTTTCTTCCTTTTATCACTGTGTTATCGGATGTCCTGTGTGCCGTGAAACCTTTCCCCTCTCAATCCCCATTGTCTCCCAATTTTTCATTTAATTTTCAAAGAAGTTTTAGGTCACAGCAAAGTCACAAAGGAAGTGCCAGAGACTCCCAGATACCAAACGACCCCCCTTCCCCACCCCATATTAACTGACCCCCCCTTTTTTGGATGTTAGCATTGTTATAACTGTTATACAGATAGCAAAATATAGCAACAAAACATTGTCGAAGATTTACAGTATAGTTTACAATTTAGATGATACAGTTTAATAATTTTGATGATATTTACCATGTCTTGTGTTCATTACTGTAAGGTAATGAAAAACCTTTCCAATGACTCCATTAGATCTTGACTCTTCCTTTCCCCCCACCCCCCCAGGGCCCATGATACCACCCTTTCCCGACCCATGGAATGTCTAGATTCACAGTTACATGCCCTGGGAATTTGAACCTGCCCTTCCAAACCCACCCACCCACCAGTGCTGCACCACCAAACCCAGGAACACCACCACTCATCTTTCCCATCCCCCAACATGCAACCACACTCTATCCCTTTACCATAGATTATGTCCATATGGGTGATGGCTCAAAGCCTGCTCTTCTCTTACTCTCCATTGTTAACCTATTTTTAAGGCAATGGTTCTCAGAGACTGCTCATTTTCCTCAGTTCAAAACAGTGAGGTCATATACTGTTCATCCTTCAGTGCCTGGCTTACTTCACTCAACATAAGGTCTTCAAGATTCATCCACGTTATTCTATGTGTTAGCACTTTGTTCTTTCTTATAGCTGAGTAATATTCCATTGTATGAATGTACCACATTTTGCTTATCCATTCGTCTGTTGATGGGCACCGGGGCTGATTCCAACTTTTGACAATGGTGAACAATGCCGCTATGAACATTGGTGTGCATATATCTGTTTGTGTCTTTGCTTTCAGTTCTTCTGGGTATATACCCAGCAGTGGAATTGCTGGACCATACGGAAGATCTATTGTTAGTTTTCTGATGAACTGACAACTCTCCTCCACAATGGCTGGACCATACCGCAGGCTCACCAGCAGTGGATGAGGGTTACTATTCCTCCACATCCTCTCCAACATTTAGTGTCTCCTGTTTTTTTAATAGCTGCCATTCTGATGGGTGTAAGATGGTATCTCATTGTAGTTTTGATTTTCATTTCCCTAATAGCAAGCGATGTTGAGCATTTTTTCATGTGCTTTTTAGCCATTTGTATTTCTTCATTGGAGAAGTGTCTTTTCAGTTCACTTCTCCATTTATTAAATGGGTTGTTTGACCTTTTATTTTCAAGGAGTAGGATTTCTTTTTATATGCAGGATATTAGGCTCCTATCAGATATATGGTTGCCAAATATTTTCTCCCATTGGGTAGGCTGCCTTTTTATTTTCTTAATAACATCCTTAGAGGTGCAGAAGTTTTTAATTTTGATGAGATGGAATTTATCGATTTTGTCTCTAGCTGCTCGTGCTTTGGCTGTGAAGTTCATGAAACCATTTCCTTTTACAAGGTCCTGTAGATGCTTCCCTACATTATCTTCCAAGATCTTTATGGTTTTGGGTCTTATTTTAGATCTTTGATCCATCTTGAGTTGATTTTTGTATAAGGTGTGAGATGGTATTCTTCTCTCATTCTTTTGGATATGGATATCCAGTTCTCCAAGAACCACTTGTTAAAGAAGCCATTCTCTCCCAACTGAGTGGGCTTCGTGGCTTGTCAAATATCAGATGACTGTATATGCGAAGATCTATATCAGAACTCTCAAATTGCTTCCATTGGTTAGTAGGTCTATCCTTGTGCCAATACCATGCAGTTTTGATCACTGTAGCTTTGTAGTATGTTTTAAAGTCAGGTAGTGTGATACCTCCAACTTCATTTTTCTTTTTCAATATGTCTTTGCCAATTCGGGGCCTCTTGCCTCTCCAAATATATTTTGTGGTTAGTTTTTCTAGTTCCTTAAAAAATACAGTGTTGAATTTTTTTGGGATTGCATTAAATCTATAGATTAGTTTGGATAGGATAGACATCTTGATGATGTTTAGTCTTCCTATCCATGAACAGGGAATATTTTTACATTTATTTAAGTATTCTTTGATTTCCTTTAACATTGTTGTGTAGTTTTCTGTATATAAGTCCTTTACATCTTTAGTTAAATTTATTCCTAGGTATTTGATTATTTTATTTACTATTGTAAATGGTATTTTTTTCCTGATTTCCTCCTCAGTTTGCTCATTATTGGTGTACAGAATTACTACTGATTTTTGAGCATTGATCATATAGCCTGTAAATTACTGAAGTCCTTTATAAATTCTAGAAGCCTTGTAGATTTCTCAGGGCTTTCTATGTATAGGATCATGTCATCTGCAAATAATGAAATTTTTACATCTTCTTTTCCAATCTGGATGCCTTTTATGTCCTTTTCTTTTCTCAGTGCTCGTGCAAGTACTTCTAAGACAATGTTAAATAGGAGTGCTGATAGTGGGCATCCTTGTCTTGTTCCCAATCTCAGAGGGAAGGCTTTTAGTATTTCATCATTGAAAATGATGTTAGCTTTCGGTTTTTCATATATACCCTTTATCATTTTCAGAAAGTTTCCATCTAGTCCAAACTTTTGTAGTGTTTTTATGAGGAAAGAGTGCTGTATTTTGTCAAATGCTTTTTCTGCATCTATAGAGATGATCATGTGATTTTTTTCTTTCACTCTGTTTCTGTGGTGTATTACATTGATTGATTTTCTTATATTGAACAATCCTTGCATACCCGGGATGAAACCCACTTGGTCATGGTGTATTATCCTTGTGATAAGTTGTTGAATGTGATTAGCAAGTATTTTGTTAAGGATTATAGCATCTAGGTTCATTAGAGAAATTGGTCTGTAATTTTCCTTTCCTGTGGTATCTTTATTTGGTTTTGGTATTAGGATAATGTTGGCATCATAGAATGAATTAGGCAAAATCCTTCTACTTCTAGTTTTTGGAAGAGCTTAAGTAGAATTGGTGTTAGCTCTTTCCAGAATGTTTGGTAGAATTCAGCTGTGAATCCATCTGGTCCTGGACTCTTCTTAGTTGTGAGGTTTTTGATGACTGAGTCTATCTCTTTATTTGTAATTAGACTGTTGAGTTCATCTATTTCTTCTTTAATCAATGTCAGCTGTTTGTGGGTTTCTAGAAACTTGTCCATTTCCTCTAAATTGTCATTCTTATTGGCATATAATTTTTCAAAGTATCCTCTTATGATACTCTATTTCTGTGGGGTCAGTAGTGATATGACCTTGCTCATTCCTTATTTTATGTATTTGCATCTGTTCTCTCTTTTTCTTTGTTAGTCGGGCTAAGGGTTTATCAATTTTATTGATATTCTCGAAGAACCAAATTTTGGTTTTGTTTATTGTTTCCAGTGCTTTCTTATTCTCGTTTTCATTTAGTTCTGCTCTAATCTTTGTTATTTCCTTCTTTCTACTTCCTTTAGGTTTAGTTTGTTGTTGTTTTTCCAATTCCTCCAAGTGTGCAGTTACGTCTTCAATTTTAGCTCTTTCTTCTTTTTTAATATATGAATTTATGGCTATGAACTTCCTTTCCAGGGCTGCTTTCGCTGCGTCCCATAGGTTTTCATATGTTGTTTTGTTGTTTTCATTAGTTTCAAGGTAGTTACTGATTTCTTTTGAGATTTCCTCTTTGATCACTGTTTGTCTAAGAGTGTGTTGTTAAACTTCCATATCCTTGTGCCTAACCTATTTCTCTGTCCCTTAGTGATTTCCAACTTCATTCCATTTTGGTCAGAGAAATTACTTTATATAATCTCAATCTTTCTGAATTCCTTGAGTGTTGTTCTATGGCCTAGCATGTGGCCGATTTTGGAGTATGTTCCATGTACACTCGAGAAGAATGTAAATCCTGCTGCATTTGGGTGTAGTGTTCTGTATATGTCTATTAAGTCCAGGTCTTCTAATGTATTGTTGAGTGCCTTAGTTTCTTTATTGATTCTCTGTCCAGATGTTCTGTCTAATGATGATAGTGGTGTGTTGAAGTCCCCTGCTATAATTATAGAGGCATTTATTTCTCCTCTTAGTTTTTCCAGAGTTTGCCGCACATAATTTGAGGCACCTTGATTAGGTGCCTAAATGTTGGTGATTTTTCTCTCTTCTTGAGAAATTACTCCTTTTACTAATATGTAGTGTCCATCTTTGTCTCTTACAATAGTTTTGCTTTTAAAGTCTATTTTGTCTGATATTAGAATAGCTACTCCTGCCCTTTTTTGGTTATTGTTAGCTTGGAAAATGGTTTTCCAGCCATTCACTTTCAGCCTCCTTGAATCCCTGGGTCGAAGTTTGGTTTCTTGTAGACAGCATATAGATGGATCATATTTTCTTATCCATTTTGCCAATCTGTGTCTTTTGATAGGTGAATTTAATCCATTAACAGTCAGTGTTATTATTCGTAACGAATTTCTTACTTCAGCCATTTTTTCTTGGGGTTAATGTATGTCCTATGTTGTTTTGTTTCTCTTTTTGTCTTCTCAGTTGTTTTTAAACTCTCCTCCAACTCTCTCTCCTTTGTTTTTTCCTTTCAACTTGTAGAGTTTCCGTTAATATTTCTTGAAGTGCTGGTTTCTTCCTGTCATACTCTCTTAATTTCTGTTTATCTGAGAATATTTTGAACTCTCCATCATTTTTGAATGCCAATTTTGCTGAATAGAAAATTTGTGGCTGGAAGTTTTTTTCTTTTATTGTTTTGACTATGTCATACCACTGTCTTCTTGCCTCCATGGTTTCAGCTGAGAAATCAGCACTTAATCTTATTGTGCTTCCCTTGTATGTGATGGGTCTCTTTTATCTTGCTGCCTTGAGTATTTTTTCTTTGTCTTGAGCATTGGACATTTTGATAAGTATATGTCTTGGAGTTGGCCTGTTGGGATTTATACTATTTGGGTTGTGCTGTGCTTCCTGGATCTGCACATCCATCTGTCTCAATAGAGTTGGGAAGTTCTCAGCCATTATTTCCTTCAACACTCCATATTTACTCTTTCCCTTCTCTTCTCCTTATGGGATGCACATAATGTGTATATTTGTGCATTTTGTATTATCGGTTAATTCCCTGAGTTCATGCTGGATTGTTTCTATCTTTTTGTCTATCTGTTCTATAATCTCATTGATTTCAGCTGTATTGTCTTCCATATCACTAATTCTTTCTTTTGCCTGTTCAAATCTGCTGTTATGTGAGTCCAGCATCTTTTTCATTCTTGTCTTGTGCCATTGTTCACCATCATATCCATTACCTTTTTAGGCATGTTGGCTATTTCTTCAGTATGTTCTCCCAGTGTCTTCTCTATATCCTTAATCTCTTCTTTCAGTTCTTTAAGTTGGTGCATGATATTTGTTTGGATAGCTTTGATTTGTTGTTCGATGTTCTGCATTGCTTCCTGGTTTTTCTTTTGGGCATTGGACTGGTCCATGTTTTCCAGTTTCTCAGATTCATTTGTATTGTTTTGTTGCCCTCTGGTCATCATATTTTCTTGATGGGTTTGTTCAGTTGATTAGCTTTTCTCTATGCTCTAGAGTTTTATTTAGCTGTTGGTTCTGCGTGTGAGTTAAATTTTCTCTTTGGCAGTTTTTCTTCTTATTTTATTTCCCTACTTCTTTCTATGTTCACTTGAAGGCCAAAGATGAGGGCCAGAGGAATCAAAAGATGTAAGGAAGGCAGAAAGATAATAATAATATTGATGAAAGTTAGAAGAGGGGCAAAATGAGACTTAATGAGTTGAATATTTAACTTCTTTAGGCAGTGTAGAGTAATAGGAAAAAAAATGGAGTTCCTACAATGGACTAGGCAAACAAATGGAGGAATATATATATAGTGATTTAGAAGGCTAGAATTATGTGGAGCGAGAGAAATAGTAAAGAAAGGTCTGAAAGAAAAAAGTTAATACTAATAAAAGAAAGAAGAAAACAAAATAGATAGAATAGAAATTGACACCCTTAAGTTGTGAGCCTATGAATAAATGTTGTCTCTAAGAGCCACAACAGAAAACAGAGGGGAGAAAGATGCAGGAAGGATAAGCGATAATTTTTAATACAGAATCAATATATACAGTGAGTGGGAAATTACTGAAAAAGAAGCCCAGCAAAGAGGCGACAAGCTGTCAGCACCTAATTAAAAAAAAAAAAAAAAATAGAAGAAAAACGAAAGGGGGAAATAAGAGGAAAGAAAAACAAAAGACCAGAAAGAAACAGAGAGAAACCAAAGATCCACACAGGCAAGCAGTCAAACAGAGCTAAGGGGAGTCAGTGGTTCCCCTAGGGTCCACGTGGATCCTTCCTGCCTACTTGTGTTTATCAATCAATTTCCCCCAGGGTTCTATTTGCAGGTCCTGAAGCAGCTTTTAGCTATTAAACTAAATTAAAAAGAATTTATTTTTCATTTATTGAAGTGACCTTCTCACTTTTTTTTTTTAATTTTTATTGTTTTAGCAAAATGCAGGACCCAAAATAATTCCTCCTCTAGACCAACCCCCTTATGGAGGTACCTTAGCTGGGCTCGTGGTAATTAATCAAGCACATCCCATTTTCTGGACTCCCCAGGTTAGCTGTAGCTCTGATGTTAGTCAGTTAGGAGTGCTAAAGTCGGCTGATTCTGCCCCTTCTGGAGCCGAACTCGAGCGTTGCCGGGTTGCTAAGTAAATCAGTTTAAGTGCAGATTCGTGTCTGCTCTCAGCCTGATGCTGCTTCAGGTCGGCTTATCTGCTCCCCAAAGCTGTGGGGTGGTGCAGGCAGCCAGATCGATGTCTAAAAATAAAAAATACCCTTCCCTGTCCTCCAACAGAACCTTCCCTCTTTTGGGAAGTGTCCCTTCTTCCTGGCTCTGCAGCAGCCTGGGTCTTAACCCTGGGTTGCTAGGGAAATCAGCTCCATCCCCCAACCAGAATCCCCCCTCCAGTTCACCGTGTGTTGATTAGCTCAGTTGTTCTGTTCACACAAAGTCCAAGGGGTGTCAGGCAGCCAGATCCCTAGAAAATAAAACTTTTTCACTCTTCTCGCGGCTCCAAATGGCCATTTTAATTTATTTTATTTTTCTCCCTAACCATGGGGCTCAGCCATCTGTGCCAACCACCACCGGCAGCCTTAAAACTCACGAATCTCTACCGTTCCATCCACGCCATTGATCCACACAGATAGATGTCCCAAGCTTCTCACTCCATGCGTGCACAGCACAGACCCCTGGGCAGGACCCTGTCCACAATCCACCTTGCTCTGGGAGCTTGCAGTGTGTGCCCTCCTACACTAACGCCATCTTGGCACCTTTCCCTGTAACTGATTTTTTATGTGACTCTGTACTTAGCAATGTTAATGAAATGAGTTAAGGCTTTTGAGATATTGTGATGGAATGATTCTATTTTGCATATGGAAAGAACATAAGTTTTTGGCATCTGGAGGGTGGAGTGTGGTGGTTTGGAACTGTATGTACCCCCAAAAATCATGTTCTTAAACCTAATCAACTCCTGTGTGTGTAAACTTATTGTGATTATGACCATTTGAATAGGTTATTTCACTTATGGCATGGCCTGGGGTGGGACTTAATCCTTTTAATGAAGTCTTTTATAAGCAAGATTAATTCAGAGAGAAAAAGAGAATACCACAAAAGTCAGAATCTGTAAACAATGAAACCCAGAAGAGAAATGTGAGATCAGCAGAAGTTGTCCTATGCTTTGTCATGTGATAGAGGAGTCCTGGATTGACAGCACCCAGTCTCCAGGGAGAGCACATAGCCTGATACCTTGATCTAGACATTTTTATGAGTCTTAGAAATGAAAGCTTGTGAACTAATAAATTCTACTGTTAAAAGGTGACATATATATGATATTTGTTTTCAGCAGCTTAGCAAACTAAACTGGTAGTCATTAGAAAGCAATTTCAATTACATAATTTTCACACCTGTACCTTCTTTAACTTCATTACAGTATTGTGAAGTAAATGTTGTTGCTCCATTTTATAATTACAAACAATAAGGAAGACTTTTTATGCATATTAAAGCAAATACAAGAAGAGTACTCAGATGTGTGCTTTCTACTACCACATTTGTTGGATTTAAAAATCCCAATATTCATTTTTTTGCATATTGTCAGATAATCTAATATGGGAAGAAGATGTGGGAAATTGATCAGAAATAAAGTGGAAATTTATACTTAGTTTGGCAGTTTATATTAAGAGTCTTTTAGCCAACAAATGAATGATACTATTTCTTTCTTTAATTTACTCAGGAAAATTCATCCATGTAGACCCAACTTCTTTCTCATTGTTAATCACCTCCATGTTATGGATGTCATTACACCCTTCTGAGAAACAAAGATGAGGATATAATTGTATGGACTGTATTTGGACGTGACATTGCCTTGACAACCAATAAATATAAAATGAAATGTCTGGGTTGCCATCTGATTTGGATACATATATGATTCCATTGAAGACTATGAATGAAGTCACCATGTTTATTCTGATGGACCCCACAGATGATTTTGACCTGCAAGTTTTCTATTTTTATAATTTCTAGCAATTTATTTCTTTACTCTGGTAAGAAATTTGGGGTTGGTTTTATTGGTCATTGCAAATCCCAGCTTCACAATCCATGTAATATTTTCTGAGTGTTATCATGCTTGGGTGCCTGCCATTATTCAGTTGTCACCCCCAAAATATTGGTCAATTTCAGGGCAAAGAATAAATCCATTTCATTTCTTAGATGTGCAACACAGATTTTTTTTTTTATTTTTTTATTTTGTTATCTTTGGAACTACAGAGTGTTTTCTCTTGGCTACAAAGATATATGATTGCTATAAAGCAATCATAAATGTTCTATAACCCACTGTTGTATTCATTTAAAATGTCACCCTGAGTGTATATGCCACTGATCATTTTTCTTATATTGGTAGCATTTTGCATGCTACATTACACACCATGGCCACAATTAGCCTATCTTACTATGCATCTAATGAAATTAGATATGGTATTTTGACATCCCTCCACTCCTCATTTTTTCTGATATGCACATCAACCACCTATTACTCTTCTTTGTGTGCTTTTTTGAGATAACCACTGTACTAATTGCCTTGAACTCTTGTTTACATTCTCTTGGTCATTCTGAAGATGATTTGCAAAATACAGGCATAAAGTCTTTCTACTTTTGGCTCTCACCTGACTGGTTGGTTGATTTGCCATGGGACAATCCTTCTGAGGTACATGTGATCATGTTCAAGTTGCTCTTTGTACCATGATAAGATAATGACTATATTTTAGAATATAAGGGGATTCACCTGCTGAATTTCATCATATGCAGTTCAAGAAACAAGTATGTAAAAATGGAAACAAAAATGTATGAGAAAAATTTGTTTATGAATACAGTACAATTTTAGCATTAATTCAAACTTGGAAAATGTTAAATATAAATCCATACCTCTATGATCAGAAACTAGGGAAGAAAATGTCTTTTTAGTTAGTAATGACTGCTTATATTAGAATATTTCCAAAGAAACCATTAATCAGTCCTACAATGCAGTATTTTACATATATAGATAAATAATGTCATCTGTTTTTCTATGATTATGTTCAAACTAATCCATATAAATATTCATTGATTATTGTATATTGATATTGTTGGTATTTATATATTTTATTTTCACTTAATATAATTACAGGAAATGCCTTCAGGTGATGATGGTGTGATATAAACTCACATGGTTTATTATATATTCTCAGCACTTATTAGAAAGTTAACTTCCCATTCAGGAATCACTGTGAAGTACTCCCTAATGTTACCTCACTTGCACCATGTGCTTTTATACTGTCATATCTTTCCATGCCTCTGGACAGGCCTTTTGCATTCCTTGACTCAACAGAATAAATATTTATCCCATTTTTTCTTCACAATGTCCAGTTAAAGAAATGGATCTATTCTGAAAATCCCAACGTTACTGAGATGATATGGAAATATTCATTGATTATATAATTAAGGCTCAGGGAAAACAAAATAAAACTCAAAGAGTAACTTACAACTGTCTACAAAGTACAGTTTGACCAAGATATGAAAAGCTAGTTAGCCTACATATGGAAGTTTCTTTGATGCAGATTCCTGCTCATTTCCTAGCTCTGCCTTTCTCCTCTATCTTTAAGAAAAGAACTTTCATTTGTTATTGTTTCATTTTGCTAAAGGTTGCCAATGCAAAATACCAGAAATGAGTTGGCTTTTATAATGTGAATTTATTAGAGTAAAAGTTTATAATGCCAAGGCTATGAAAATGCCCAAATCAAGACATCAGCAGAGATGCTGTATCAATAAAGGCTGACTGCTGGATCCTGGATGCCTTGTACATGGCAAAATGGCAGGTCTGCCAAGTCTTTCTGCTTTCTCCTGCAGGCTCACTTTCTTCACCTCAGCTGTAAGCAATCAGAAACAATGGTTTGTTTCTCCCTTCTCCTTTGGGCTTTGTCTCTCTGTCTCTGAGCTGCTCCATGATTCCAGCCTCCACCTTCTCTCTAAGCCCCTTGGGGTTCTGTCTTTCTGCTGCTACAAGCTATCCTGGAGTGATCCATTACATGGCAGAATCAAATGGCACCTCTTTTTCTCTGTGTCTACTCCATTATAAAGGACTCTAGTAAAAGGATTAGGACCCACCTGGGGCCCTACAGTCTAATAAAAGGTTCTTAACTGAAGTGATCTAAACAAAAGCAATTTAATCAGAATTTCCCTTAAGTGAATCTAATGTAAGGGTCCCATATAAAATAGGTTTACATGTACAGGAATGAGTTAGGCTAAAAGCCTAATTTTCTGGGATCAAAAAAGACTTAAACCAGCACATTCCATCATCTTGATTGCAAAAATCCATGTTCCTTTTGTATTCAAAATACATGCATTCTATAAAATTATTTCAAAATGCCTTAAATCATTTTAGTAGCAATGTTAATATAAATCTCATAAAACTCAGTTATGGGCTTTCTGGGAAGATGGTTTCAGAGTAGGAAGGCAAGACTCAGTTCTGTCACAAAAACAATGGAGAAAGGGCCAAAAGCTATCTGAGGGATCTGCTTTGGGTGTCAGCACACCAGGAGAGTGCTGCACAACCACCAGTATATTGAGGGCCAAAAGGATGAATAAACAAAACAACCAACAACCATGAGCTACTAAACCCCTATGGCAGCTGGGAAGTTCATCCACCCCCAACCTTCATGGTGTGAAGCCTGGATAAAACCTGTGGCCCACTACTTCTGACTAAGAGGGAAACATATTCTTCTTCCTTGGGAAAAAGGAGGGTGTGGTAGAGGGAGGAGAATAGTTTCTTTTCATTGAATTTAGCTCGCAAAGTCTGTTTTGAATTTTAGCTCTACCAAGACCAGAAACACTGGCAAGTGGAGGTTGAAAGAAATACCTCTGTAGAAAGAGTTGCCAATAGATATTCTCTACTGGTCAGCTGGGGAAAAAACAAGAAACAAAAACTACTTTTAATTCTCCCAATCCAACAACCTGTGAGACAATCTGTGCCCCCTTTGGTGAGTATCTGACTCAATATTGATAACTTAAGCTGTGCAATTTTAAATACTCAGAATAAGTTTAATGAAAAACTATAGAATAGCCATGAAAAGACATGAATAGAGATTTCTCTGAAGAGAAAATACAAATGGCCAAAAAGTACATGAAAAAAATATTCAATATCACTAGCTATTAGGGAAATGAAAATTAAAATGACAATGAGATATCATTTCACACTGCATAGAATGACCATTATTTAAAAACTACAGAAAACTAGTGCTGGAGAGGATGTGGAGAAACAGGAACTTTCCTTCACTGGTGGTGAGAATGTAGAATGGTTCACTATCTGTGGAAGACAGTTTGGCAGTACCTCAAGAAGCTGAATATAGAACTGCCATAAGATCCAGCAATCCAGTTACTAGGGATATATTCAGAAGAACTGAAAGCAAGCACATGAACTGACATTTCCATACTGTTGGTAATAGCAGCATTATTCACAATTGCTGAAATATGGTACCAGTGCAAGTGTCCATCAACTGAAGAATGGATAAACAAAATACCATATATACACACACAATGGAATACTATTCAGGAATATATAAGATGAATAAATTGTTCTTTCCTACCCAATCACTTCATCTGATAAATCCCTTCATGTATTACACATATCTGTTTTTCTGAAATTAGTACTATACACTTATGTTTGAGAACATTTAGCATCTGTCTCCAACATTGCACTGTCCTATATTAGCAGCTCTAATGAAATCTGCAAGCAAAATACCCCTTTCATCCCTGTATTTGTTAATACTTTTCAATATAATAATGTGTTATATGTTTTCACTCTGATAATAGTAGCATAATTTTGTTGAAAAAATGGCAAATGATAAAGTGATTAAAAGATGTGAACTCTAAAGTCAGACTGTCTGGGTTCTAATTTGAGCTTATCCTTTAACCTGTTGAGTGACCATGAACAAGCTATGAAACCACTCTGTGCCCCAGTTTCTACATTTTTGAAATTCAGCCATTCAAATACATTTCTTTTAGCATTCTTCTAGGTTTCAGGTATATTACATAGAACATAATTGGCAAAATCTTGTGCTCATTGAAGTTACAATGTGGGAAAATAGAGCATAAACAATAGACATAAACAAAATATATGGAATGATAAATATGGATAACTGCTATGGAAAACAATTGCAGTGTTAATCAGATGTATGTATGATTTTAAAAAATGGTAAGTACTGGGCTTATGAGGAAGAGAATGAGAAAAACCCATGCAGTTATTTTGGAATAGAGAAAATCAAGAAGAAGTAACATTGGAATATTCCAGGCAGAATCAGAACTAATGTGTATATGGAAAGGTGAAGAGATAAGTATGGCTGATCAAAAATGAGTGTGATAGATAAAATGATAAAGCATGGTTTCATGTAACTAAGGAGTAGGGGCAAAATTCCACTGGACCTGTAGGACATTGGAAAGTTTTGATTTTTACTCTTAATGTGATAGGAAGTTTTGTAGATTTTTGAAGAAAAGTGACAATATCACAGGCCCTGATATTGAGATTGGAATATAGGGCTGTAAGGCTGAACAGAGGGAGAAAATCTAGAAGGCTGTGGCAATAATTTACAAATGGAAAACATGGTTGTTTGAACCAGGATAGTAGCAGAGGAGGCATTGAAAAATAATCACATGCCAAAAATATTCTGTAGAGTGAATCAATATGAGTATGTATAAGAAGTGAGGTATGAGACACAAATAAAATTCTAGTAATTCTCTTATGTCTTTGCTTGAACAAATAGGAGGATGGCTTTTCATTACCTGAGATGAAATTTCAGATATTGATGTTGTGAAGATAAATTAAGCTAATTATATACATCAAGCCCTGTGAAAATTTTCTGGCACTCATTAGGTGCTCTTTAAATATAATCCATTTTTACCATTATTATAAGACATCAAGCATTTGCAAACATAAACTGTTTTTCATATTTTGTCATGGTCTATTCCAGTTTTATTTTCTCTATCATTTTTAAAGTACTTCAAATTTTACAATACATAGAATTTGAATATACACCAATGAACAAAAATATTTTTCTTAAAAATATTTCAGATCACATCTTACATTAAATATGATATGCTCTGATATAATCAAGGAAATAGAGGAAAATGTAAATAACATAGCCTTTTCACATTGCCCAAAGGTTATTCTACATTGATTTAATATCCTCACAAATTAATTCTAGAATATATTATATGATGGCAGGGTAGTCTGAATTTAATTAAAATAAAAACAATTCTTAAATCTATTACCACATGAAAAACTAGAGAATCTGTTGGGCATTGCTGATAAGAATACCAAGATAAATTTTCTAAATCCTAGAAAAGTAAATAGATGAAATTGAGGCCAGCACAATCATAAAAAAGACCAGATAATGTAAATGGTCTATAAATATAAGAAAAACACAAAGCATGCACAAGATGAGAGAGTAATTAAAAAGATATAATATTAAAAAGTAAATGCTTATCAAAGACATATCTATGGGTAAGCAAAGAAAAAAAGAATTGCAATAATATAGATTCTAGGCTACAAAGAATTCAAAGCAAAAATAACAGTTAATAAGGTAATTTATATGGATATTATATATCTCAGAAATTCTCTAAGAAGACCTAGTATTGGATATCCAAAAGGACAAATCAGTGAAATTAAAATGATTCAGGTTGTACAGGAGAAAAAATATGTAACATAAAAGAACAGAGCATTAGACACATGTGGGACACCCTAAAGAATAACACTACAGTCATAACAGGAGACTCTGAAGGAAAAAGAGAGAAAGGAGGAGAAGAAATGTTCAAGGAAATAATGGCAGAAAACTTCTCTAATTTAATGAAACACATGACCACACTCAAGAAGACCAGAGGGAAAAAAGGACTAACTTGAGGAGAACCATGGACTGTAGTATAACTATAGAATACCAAAACTAGGAGAGATTTCTGAAATCTACAAGATAAAAACTTATAAAAGGAACTCCCTACAAAAAGGAACTTATAAAAGGAACTCCCTACAAAATTAATTGCTGAATTCTCAGTAAAAAAACATGGAAGCACAAAGAGAGTAGGATGAAATATTTAAGTGATGTAAGAAAAAAATTTCATCAAAGAAATTTTTTATTCAGCAAGACTGTCTTAATAGTGAGAAAGGGATTAACGTTACCAGATAAAGGCTGAGGAAGATGATCATTGTTAGAACAGTCCTACTAGCAATACTAAACAGATTTCTTCAGACTGAAAGGAAAGGACATTAGTCTGTGTATAGAAGCATCATAAAGAAATAAAGATATCTTATAAAAGTAACCATAAAGGTATTTATAAAGCTCTATATTATATTTTTAATGTAACTTCACATTTTATTTATACAGCTTCTAAAAATACATGCTTAAGAAGTAATTACAGGGGGCAGATGTGGCCCAAATGGTTGGGCATCCGTCTGCCATATGGAGAGACCTGGGTTCGATCCCTGGGACCTCCCGGTAAAAATTAAAAATTAATAATAATAATAATAATAATAAAAGAATTAATTACAATTCTATGGTTTATTGGACTTAATTAGTATAAATGCAATCTATAACAAATAAAACATGGAAGTGGAGGAGATTGTGGGGTATAGGAACAATTAATATGGTATTGAAATTAAATTGGTATCAAATAAAATGAGATTGTTATAAATTGTTATAAATTCTTTGTGGTTACAATAGTAACCACAAAGAAAATATCTGAAAAAAAAAATAGAAGGAAATGAGAATTGGCCTAAAGGTTACAATCCAAAATATCAAATAGATATGAAAATATTCCTTAATGGAAGAATTGTATAAAACATACAAAGTGCAAGAAGCTAAAATGGCACTAGAATTTTCTGCATTATTGGTAACTACTTTAAATGGAAATGACCAAAATCCTCCATCAGAATGCAAAAATTAGATAGTTTTTAAACTATATGCTTTTTAAAAGAAACTCACCCAAAATTGAAAGGCAAAAAAAAATTGGGAGAAGTGTTGATTGAATGTGAAAGAATGTAAAAAATATTCAATGCAAATATAAAAATAATAATCAAAATAGCTAGAGTATCCATACAACTAGCAGCTAAAATAGTCTTCAAGTCCATAACTTTTAAAATGGACAAATTAGTACACTATATCCTGATAAAATGGTCAATTCAAGAAGACATGACAGCTATAAATATGTTTGAAATGAATCAGCAGAAACCAACAATAATCAAAGAATATTGACACTTTTGAAAGGAGAAAAACATGGTTCTATAATCCTAGTAATAAATTTCAATATACAACATTTAACAATGGAGAGAACATTTAGATAGAAGATTGATAAGGAAATGCAAGACCTGAACAATATTCAAAAGGACAAATCAGTGACAAAGACAATAGGAGCTAGCAAACATGTATATTTCATAAACAAGAGACCAATAAAGAGTCTTCTCTACTACACTTGAGGCATTCTTCAAAATAAACTATATGCTAGGTCATAAAACAGGACAATACATTTAACAAGATAGAAATCATACAATGAATCTTCTCTAGCAACACTGATTTGATGTTAGGAATCAATAAAAGAAGGATTAGTGGAAAATTCATTGATATATGGAAATTAAAATGTAAAATATTAAACAATCAATGGGTTAAAGAAGAAATCACAAAGGCATTTAGCAAGTATCTTGAGATTAATGAGCAATACCAAACATACCTAATCTTATTGATGCAACAATGGGACTGTTGAAATGGAAATTTGTAACTCTGAATTCTTACAATAAAATAGGACAAAAATCTCAAATATGAAACCTAACCTCACATCTTGAGGTACTAAAAACAGAAGAACATAATAAATTCAAAGAAAGCAGTTTTAATGAAATTATTAATATTACATAGAGGTAAATGAAATAGAGAATAAAAATACAATAGAGAGGCTCAATGAAACCAAAAGTTGTTTCATTATAAAGATAAAAAAATCAACAAAACATTAGCTAAACTGAGAAAGATAGAAAGGACAGAAATAACTCAAATCACAAATGAAAGAGGAACATTATCAGACAACACAGTAATAAAATAGAACATAAAAGGATATTATGAACAATTGTTGCCCCCAAAACTAGATGAAATGGACAAGTTTCTAGAAACATAAAAACTACCTACACTAACTCAAGAAGAAATAGATGTTAACAGACCAATAACAAATAAAGAGATCAAATCAGTTATCCAAACCTCCTAACAAAAAAAATCACAGGACCAGATAGGCTCACTGGTGAAGTTTACCAAATATTTCAAACACACCAATCCTACACATATTCCACCAAAAAAAAAAAAAAAAAAATCAAAGGGAAAGCCTCCTAAATCATTCTATGTGGAGAGGATTACCCTAACACCAAAACCAATATTATTTATGACTGTAATGTCAATTCTAGTCAGAGTAATTAGTCAAGAAAAAGAAATAAAAGGTATACACATTGGTAAGGAATAAGTGAAATTTTCTCTGGTTGCAGATGACATGATAATATATATACAAAATTCCCCAAAAATCCCACAAATTAGCTAAGAGCTAGTTCATTATAGTGGATGGTATGATATCAATGCAATGAAATCAGTGATGTTTTTATACATTTATAATGAAAAATTTTAAGAATAAATCAAGAATAAAATTAACTATAAGAGACCAATTGTAAAAATTTCAAACTAGGATTAAATTTAGCCAAGGATGTAAATGAATTATATGCAGAAAACTATAAAACATTTATTGAAGTACTCAAAAAAGCCCTAAATAAATGGAAGGATATTCTTTGTTCATGGATTTGAGACTAAATATTCCTATGATGTCAATTCTACCAAAAGAGATTTCCAGATTCAATGCAATCCAAATCAAAATTCCCACAGACATCATAGCAGAAATGGAAAGGACAATGAACATATATGTCAGGAAATGTGAAAGCACATATATCAAATAATATCTTGAAAAATAAGAAGAATGTTGGAGTGCATACATCTCCCAATTTTAAATTTTATTGAAGTGTACTTTTCTTAAAATAACACGACACTTGTCAAAGGCAGACATAGCAGTAGCATTGAGATGGGAGGCAAAAATAAACTTTCATGTCTATGTCCAATTGATTTTATTTTTGAAAGAAAGTACAAATTTTAATAGTGACTGTAAGTCCAGTTTAGATTTAATATAATCAATTATTAAAAATAGCATACAACAAACTTTTATAAATATAAGTACTGATTCAAATATAATAGAAATTAATTACAACATAATTCTAAGTTTTATATTATAGCTCTAACTATAGGACATAATTTCTAAGAATGAAATAAGTTATTGGGTTAGTTATTTGATCTCCATTTAGGCCATAATTCTTTCTAGATAATAAAATTCCTATTTGGGAATTCTTCACATCATAATGGAATGAATTATAGAAGATAACAATTTGCCCACTCATAATTTTTTGAGGTAGAAGAACTCAAACTCTTGTTCAACTGTAATCATGCTAAATCATTATTGATCTATATAGATTATTTTAAGTAAAGAGTATGAATAAGAAAGGATTAAAGAAAAATGAAGTATCCAAAAATATATCTCTTCTCCAGCCCTCCACATTTAAAAGCATTTATTTTGTATGAAAAAAAAATTACAAAATACTGATCACAGGAATAATTATTTCTGTTCTGAGTAATTATTTTTGCACTGAGTAATTATTGTTCATATACTGTAATGTTGCTATTTTACATTTATCTTTAACTCACCCTCATTTTTGAAGGAAAGCTTTGCTGGAAACAGAATTCTTGGCTGACAGTTTTCCCCTTTCAGTATATTTTATACACCACACCACTTTCTTCTCTCCTCCATGGTTTTTGATGAGAGGGTGGCACTTAATCTTATCAAGTTGCCCTTGTATGTGATGATTTTCTTTTATCTTGCTGCTTTCAGAATCCTCTTTTTATCTCTGATATTTGTCATTCTGAATAGTAGGTGTCTCAGGATAGGTCTATTTGTGTTTATTCTATTTGGGATACATTGTCCTTCATGCATATTGAAATTTAAGTCCTTCATAAGGGTTGAGAAGTTTTCTGTCATTATTTCTTCAAATTTTCTTTCTGTCTCCATTCCATTCTCTTCTCCTTATGGGACACCAATAATGCAAATAATTGCAATATTGCAAATAATTGCAAATATTGCAATAATGCAAATATTTATGTGTTTTTCATTGACATGCAATTCCCTGAGATTCCATTTTTTACATTCACTTCTCTTTCTGTTTTCTTGTCTTTTCTAGTCCAGATGTTATGTCTTTGAAATCATTAATTCTTTCTTCAAACAATTCAAGTCTGCTCTTATGTACCTCTAATGCATTTTTAATCTAATCCATCATGTCTTCCATTCTCATAAGGTCTGTTACTTTTCTTTACAGGCTTTCAAATTGTTCTTTATGATCTCCCAGTGTTTTCTTAATGTCTTCTGTTTCTTCAGTCACATTTTCTTTAAAGCCTTTTAAGTGATTTAGGAAACTTGTGTGATTATCATTGATTTATCTGTATTGTATCCTCTATCTCTTCAGGATATTTGTGTTGTTCTTCTGGTTGGCCATCTCTCCCTGTTTCCAGGTATGGCCTGTAATTTTTGCTTATGTCTAGGCACCTGAATATGTTGGTGAATTTACTCTGATGGCTAATTTCTCTCTCTTGCTTATTTTCTTTCAAAGCTGTTCTTTGATATTTGGTTGAACCTTTTCTCAGTCTTTCAAATTGCCTGCTTAAGTTTTCAATATCAGGCCAGGGACTCACTAATGTGGCACAGATTTTCTCCCAGGGGTTGGCTACAGAGAGTGCAGGGAAGAGATTTTGTTCATGCAATTTCCAGACTTGCCAGCAGATGGCACTACCCTGTTCAACTTACCATAGAGGTGTTTCAGTCTCAGCTTTCCTGTGTTTCTCTGTCAACTTTCCAGATTTAAAGAGGGCTCTGTTGGATCAATTCATTGAAAAAAAAATGCCCTGACCTATCCTCACATTTCCCTTGAAACAGCTGACAGGGAGAGTGATGTCTTTCCCCTTTTCATTCAGCTGCAGATAAAATAGTCTTCAAGTTCAAAACTGTTATAAAGGGCAAAGGAGTACACTATATATTGATAAAGTGGTCAAATCAACAAGAAGAGATAGCAGTTATAACTATTTATGTCCTGAAACAGCAAAGGCACAAAATAATGAAGAAAATATTGAACTTTTGGAAGGTGAAAGTAATGGTTCTATGATCTAGTAATAAAAATCAACACAACCTTTTATAATAGCAGATTTAGATAGAAGTTTGAGAAGAAAGTGGAAGACCTTAATGATACTATAAGATGTTTAAGGCTGGGAGATTTATGTAGAACACTTAATCCAATAAGATCAGAATACACATTCTTCTCTAGTACACACAACTCTTTCTACAAAAGAGATATGTTAGAACACATTACAACACTTGGTAATTTTAACAAGATTGAATCATACCATGAATGATATCTGACAACACCAAAATCATGCTAGAAATCAATAAGTGGTGGATTACTGGAAAATTCTCTGATATGTAGAAATGAAAAGTACACCCTTAATAAATATGTTAAAGAGGAAATCACAAAGTCAATTGGAAAATATCTTGACATGAGTGAGCAAAAACAAAACATACCAAATTTTGTGGATGCAGCAAAGGCAGTTTTGAGAGGGAAATTTTAAGCTCTGAATTCTAACAAAAAAGAAGAAAAATCCCAAATATGAGAACTAAGCTCACAACATCAGGTAGTAGAAAGAGAAGAGAATAATACATTCAAAGGTAAAAATTAGAATGAAATTAAAAAGATCATAGTGAAGAAAAATACATTAGAGAAAAAACTCAGTAGAGAAGCTCAATGAAATCAAAAGCTTTTTCTTTGTAAAGATCAATAAAATTTCTAAGTTTATCAAGTTTGGCAAAGAAAAAAAGAGAGGACAGAAGTGAGTAAAATGAGAAATTAAAGGAAGGACATTATCATTAATTCCACAGTTTTAAAATGGGACATAAAAGGATGTTATGAAAAATTGTGCCCCAACAAATTAGATAAACTAGATTAAATGGACAAATTCCTTGAAATATATAAATTGTCTACACTGACCCAATAAGAAATAGTTGTTATCAAAAGACCAAAAATGACTAAAGAGATCAAATCAGTAATCAAACCTTCCCAACAAAGAAAATCACAGGACCAGATGGGATCACTGGAAAATTTTACTAATATTCCAAAAACACCAATCCTACACAAATTCCTCCAAAAATAAAACTGAAGGGACTATTTCCTCTTTTAGTTTACTAAAAACTGCAAAGGCAATATACCAGAAATGGCTTGGCTTTTACAACGAAATTTATTAGTTTAAAAGCTTACAGTTTCAAGGCTGAGAAAATTTCAAGGTCAAGGCTTCATCAGAACACTGGGCTTCAGCAATCCTTAAGTCCTCTCTCACATGGCAAGACACATGGAGGCATCTTCTAGGGCTATCCCTCCTCCTCTTGGTCCCATCACCTCCAGTTTCTTGCTTCCTCCAGCTTTCTGTAGGCTACTGGCACCTTCTCCCTGCTCCTATGGCTTTCTCTCTCTTGATTTCCATTTATTTCAACTTCTGGCATCCAAGAATTTTTCTCTTAGCTGCAGTGTTTCTTTCTGTCTCTGGGGCTCCACCTCTCCATATTCACCCTGTTTATAAAGGACTCCAATAAGAGGATTAAGATCCACCTTGGGCTATACCTAATTGAAGTAATCTAATAAAAAGATTCTTAATTGAAACTAATCTAAAGTTCCCATCTACAATATATTCACCCCCACAGGAATGGATGAGCTCTAAGGCATGACATTTTCTTGGGTACATACAGTCTCAAATTACCACAATTCCTTACTCATTTTATGGGGTGAGCATCAGTTTAATATGAAAATTAGATAAAGATACCACAATAAAATTATGAGCTAATATCCTTCATGAATATTGATGTAAAGTTATTCAACAAAACTCTAGCAAACAGAATCCAACAGCATGATAAAAAAGGATTATGCACCATGATCAAGTGAGATTTATCCCAATATGCCATGGTATTTCAACATAAGAAAATCAACTAATGTAATTCTCCACATTAATAAAATAAAGCAAAAAAGTGAAAAGAACCAAAAAAATGACCATTTAAATTGATGCAGATAAGTCATTTGGCCAAATCCAACACACTTCTTTGAAAAACACTAGAAAACCCAGGAATAGTAGAAAATAAACTCAAAGTGATAAAGATCTTATATGAAAATCCACAGTTAACACCACATTCAAGGACAAAACAAGGATTCCCACTCTTACCAATATTACTCAAAGTTGTGTCAGCTTTATACAGAGTAACAAGCAAGAAAAAGAAATAAAATTCAACAAAATTAGGAGGAAATTTTTCCCTGTTCACAGATAATATGATCTTATATGTAGAAGTTTCTCATAAAGCTACAACAAAGGTAAGAGCTAATAACTAATTCAACAAAGTTCAGGGAAGAATAGCAACACACATAAAAAACACTTATTTTTCTATAAATTAACAATTTAAAATTTTAAGAGGAAATCAAGAATAAAATTCATTATACTTGAGCAAATATGAAAAATCAAATAACTACGATTAAATTTTATCAAAAGCTGTAAAGGACTTACACACAGAATTCTAAAACATTGCTGACAGCACTCAAACACCATGTTTTTAATTTTTTTGCTCATTAGTTGCTCTTAAAATACATATATTAAAAGCACAAGATTAACACATATTCTATGGCTTTCATATTTAATGTAAATTTGTAAAAACATATTCTTGGAAATTTTCCAGATCTTGTGTAGTCAAATAGAGGATGGGCTCAACATAAAGGCAAACAATTTAAAGGTTGCTGTTATATTTAGAGAGAGACCAAGTAAATTCTTAAATAGTGAAGGAAAAAACTTAAATGTTGAACATCACTGTCATTTTCATTGCCTGGAGCCCTCTCCCTTATGTATGACTCTATGGAAAGCACTTTACACTTCTTTGTTCCTTAGACTATAAATGAATGGATTCAGCTTGGGGACCACCATATATAAAGCAGAGAGGCCACTTGACCCTTTCCCAAGGAATAGGACTTTTTGGTTTTAAATAAGTAAAAATCATAGTGCTAATAAAAATGGTGAGCCCCAGGAGGTGGGAGGCACAAGTAGAGAAAGCTTTGTGCTTTCCTGAAGTGGAATTAATTTTCTGAAGAGTAGACAGAATGGACCCATAGGACACAGAGATTATGATAAGAGACACCATTAGATTTAAACTACTAAGAATAAAGTTCAAGATTTCAATGTCATGAATGTCAGTGCAGGACAGGGCTAAAATTGTGGTTATGCCAGAGAAAAAGTGATAGATTACATAGGATTTGCACAAATGCAAACTGTTCATATAAAGAACAATGACTAATTATTCAGTAAATCCAATCACATAGGGCCCAGTGATGAGGGTATGGCAGAGCTGGTGAATTTGTCCATTATACATTTGTTCTCTTGAAAATTGAGATATGGAAGAGCTGGGTACCAAGCTCCTGTATAGGTCAATACATAGATAAAGATACCATATGCACATATATTAATTACCTAGAATATTTCAATAAGTTTGCCTATGAGGAAACATTTACCAGTAATCTTCTCATAGAAATTAGAATGGAAAGGTCATACAGCAGAAGTGGATTTTAATTTTGACTTTATACACTTTTCACTAGATGTTCCTGATTAAGACTCTTCCTTTGTCCTTCAATCCATATTCTTTGAAGACTCCCTAAGTGTCTCTGATCAGAGTCTCTTGGCTTCATTACTGCTAGAAATTTTCATATATATTTCTCTAGTATGGGGACTCTTTCCTCTCAGATATTAGGAAGGATGATCTTGGCAAGGTTTTCTGATCAGATAATCTCTCAGACTGTGTTGATTTGATTTTGATTTTGTTTTTTTTTTGAGGGTTCATTTGTGATTTTTATATCATTCCCTACCTCAGTGTGGAATTAAATTCGGGGCACTGGCAACAAAGTATGCATTTCTAGAAAAATATTAATATTATATTCATTAGACCACTGAACCAGTCTGAGAGTCAACAAATGGCAATCATTTTAACATTTCCATTTAAGAAAATTGGAATTAATCAACAAAATCTTCCAGCTATCCTTAATGGCATTAAAACAATTCAATCCAAATATGAATTGCCTCAAAATTCACTTATGATTTACAAAAAAAAATAAGTGTTATCAGTGATGTTGGTGAATGTGAAAGCTTACTGTATTTGGGAAATTTAATTTTTACAAATGTATTTTCAGCAAATTGCTTGTAAACAATGTGCTGTGTTCAGTAATTGTATGAAGCTGGCATTGTAGAGGGGAAAATTCTGTGGATACAAAGATACAACTCATTTCCCAATAGAATACAGTATTTAGAAGGACTGGCCCACTTATTCTTAGAATTATATTCATACATTCACATTCTGCAAAAATCTGAATCAAATTAATTTAAAGCTAGCAATGTGCATGATTTCATTTCTCTGTCTTCAAAAAAGTTTCATGTGCTTTCCTAATATCTTTTGGAACAAGGAACCTTGCTTATATGTTACCATATAAGCATAGTTTAAAATGAAACTTTCCTTGTATCAATTTTACCCCTGGAATCTTGTTTACACACACACACACAAAATCCATATTTTATGTCTAAAAGGAAGAGGTGAATGCAAGGAGCATTTCCATAGGCCCAGTTTGGCCTCACTTTGAGCACTTTGGCATGGGGCAATTACTGAAACTTTCTGTGTGTTTCTTTGTCTGACAAGAAAGGAAAAAATGAGTCATTTTTGCACTTTCCAAGTGACAGCCAGACCCTGAAACTCAACACAGTTCCAACACCTACTCTCCAGTTCATTGGACTCACCCAGGACAACAAACCAGGAAATGATGATGGACAGCCACCATACCAAGGATCAGAGAGACTCTACAGCTGTAAGTAAGATAGTCACATCCATCTGCCCCATGGGATCTAAGCTCCCTCCCAATTAGAGGTTGAGAGGGCATAACCATCCCAGAATCCTCAGGACTGGGGAATGAACAATGGACTAGAGTAGACTTGCTGTTATTCTACTATAAACTTATTGCTATTCTAGCAATGGAAGAACTTATATCATTGATGTGGAAGCAGTGGCCACAAGATTTTCTGAGTTGAAGGAAAGGGAAAAATAGATGTAATATTGGGGCATTTTTGAGACATTGGAATTGTCCTGAATGATGTTGCAATGACAGATACAGGCTGTTATATTTCTTGTCATAACATAAAATTGTGCAGAAGGGAGTTTAAACTATAATCTATACTTTGTGGTGAAGCTCCAAAATGTTTTCATCAATTGTAACAAATATGCCACACTAATGAAGGATGTTGATCATGTGAAAAAGTGTGTGAGGCCTAGGGAGTGGGGCATATTGGAATTCCTTACATTTTTATTGTATCAATTATGTAATCTATGTATCTTTAAAAAATAAAAAAAAATTAAGAAAGATGAGTCATTGGCTTTAAACTTCCTAGTTAAAAGAAAAGACAGGGGCACTTTAAACAATTGAAATCCGCTATGTAAAACTGATTAAAGCAGAGAATCTGTGAATGGAGGCAGGTGCAATCCCTGGAACTCCAGCCTTCACAGCAACCTCTATGTTGGCTCCCCTCTGGAGAATATTCTCTGTTGCCCACTGGATTTTCTCCCTGTACCTTGTTTTATCATTTTTCAAACCATACATTTATGTAAGTAAAGTGGTTACAAATAAAATAGGTCACAGAAATAAGTTTACTCCTCCCATTTTATCTAAAATTTTCCTACCTTGATTTAATACCCGAAGCATGCTTTGCAAATTTGCCAAAGTGTTCTAGACTTATTTTGTTTTTAAATGTTTTCCTCTGCATGCATATGTGTGTGTGCATGCATGTGCATAAGTGATAGTAAAATTCAATGGATGAAAAGCAAAACCAGGCTCCACTGTGGTCAGAAACACCTCTAAATACAAAACCCCATTCAGGCCTAACCAGAGAATTCTTGCTCCTGGCAATTGTTTTCATTTTACATCAGAATTTGGGAAACATGCAAAAAAAATGTACATGAAATATTCTGCCTGGATGAAGAGCTGTAATCTTGGAAAAAGGATAGGCCCAAAGTTTAGAAATGGCATTCAAGTCAGTCCTCTGTGCTTGGAGCTATGAATTCCTGAGTGGGGAAATAACCATCTTTTATTCGGCGTTAAGCTACTGACCATTAGGGAAATGCAAAGTCAAACCACAATTGGTGATATTTACCATGTCCTGTGTCCATTACTGTAAGGTAATGAAAAACCTTCCCCATGACCACCAAACAACCCATTAGATCTTGACTGTTCCCTTCTCCCCAGCCCCCCAGGGCCCATGATACCCCCCTCTCCCAACCCATGGAATGTCAAGATTCACAGTTACATGCCCTGGGGATTTGAACCAGCCCTTCCTAATCCACCCACCCCCCAGTGCTGCACCACCAAACCCAGTAACACCACCACTCATCTGCCCCATCCCCCAACATGCAACCACATTCTATCCCTTTACCATAGATTATGTCCATATGGGTGATGGCTCAAAGCCTGCTCTTCCCTTACTCTCCTTTGTTAACCTATCTTTCAGACAATGGTTCTCAGAGACTGCTCACTGTCCTCAGATGGTAAATATCATCAAAATTATTAAACTGTATCATCTAAATTGTAAACTATACTGTAAATCACTGACAATGTTTAATTGCTATATTTTGCTATCTGCATAACAGTTATAACAATGCTAACAACTAAAAAAAAAGGGGGGGCGGAGTTAATATGGGGTGAGGAAGGGGTGTGGTTTGGTATCTGTGAGTCTGCGGCACTCCCTGTGTGACTTTGCTGTGACCTAAACTTCTTTGAAAATTAAATGAAAAATTGGGAGACAATGGGGATTGAGAGGAGGAAGGTGTCATGGCACACCAGACATCCGATAACACAGTGATAAAGGGAAGGAAAAAAGGGAAAAAAGAAAAGAGAAAGGAAAAAAATGAATATATATAAATATATATATTTTAAAGGCATTTCCTTTGCTTTTTTGCCCATTTTTTGAATGTCCCAATCCACTAATTATATTTTATTTTGTTTTGTTCTTTGATTATTTGGTTTTTTTTCTTCTCTCTTTTTTTTTTCCCTGAGTTTCCTTATGTTTGTCTCTTGCATGTATGCTTATCACACTTGTTTCTTTTTCCTAGTAAGTGTATTTGATTATTTTATGGACTAAATGTTCATGGAGGATTTGGATCACAGAAGGGTTACAATGGGTACTGCGGGGGATTATTGGGGGGGGGTTTCGTGGGGATTGGTTCATCCGAATATACATGAAAGATATACAAAATCATTCAAGGGATCGGGGGATGAGGCATGGTCACAATGGGTGGATAATCACACAATAAATGAGGGAATCTGAATTCCTAGCCTGGAGAGCTCTGTCACAGTCTCCAAGGGAGCAACAATAGTCCTCTGAGTGTAGGGACAGTGACCGTCAAAATAGGATGACCCACTGATTTTTTTTTTTTTATTGATGATTACCCTTGTGAGTCTTTGCTCTTGTAAATGAGACTTAGCCTGCAGTTGTGGGGTGCCTAAGGGTTGCCACCTGAGAGCCTCCTTGTTGCTCAAATGTGGCCTCTCTCTAAGCCAAACTCAGCATATGATTGCATTACCTTCCCCCCAATGTGGGACATGACTCCCGGGGATGAGCCTCCCTGGCAACGAGGGATTAATACCAAGTGACAACTGGCAGCTTTGTGCAGTGGCAGTATCTTAGTCAATGAGGTTTATCCGAGGCACGATTATTACTCATTGAAAACTTTTCCCAAGTGCCAACTGGCAGCACAACTGGAAAAAGACCTTGAATAAAAGGGGGAAATGGTAAAGACAAATGAGTTCAAGTGGCTAAGAGACTTCAAAGAGAGTCGGGAGGTCATCCCAGAGGTAACTCTTACGCACACCTCAGTAGGAGCTCATAGAACATCTAAGTGCCTATCACCCCACTCAGTGGGGTTCCTGAGAGCTCCGGAGACACCCTGGTCCTATATAAGGGGGGATAGCCCCAGAGACTGATGACTTATCAGTGGGTTCTATTTTGGAATCTGTGCTCCTGAGAGTGACAGAATTAGACTCAAATAAGTCCTCCCTGCACATGGTTAATCAGACCCTTCTATTCAAACCTATATGTGATGCTGGAGTTTTTAGGTATACTTCCAGAGACTGGAGCCTCCCGCCTACCTATGTGTCAGGTGTGCATGAAATCTACATGGTGCTGCAACTCCTACCCTACAGCTCAATGGACTCATCCAAGTCACCTGGTGAGGAGACAACGATGGGTAATGGCCATCCCAGGGAATGGAGAGGGCCTGCATCTGCAGGCAGTATCATCCCACCCACCATATCCATGGGATATAAGCCCTCTCTCACTTGGAGTTGGAGTGGACATCACCATCCCAGTCACCTCTGGATTGGGGGAAGAACTATGGACTAGAGTGGACTTGATGGTATTCTCTTTTTTTTTTTTTTAAAGATTTCATTTATTTATTCATTTATCCCCCCCTTGCTGCTTGTGCTCGCTGGGTCAGCTAACCACGCTGTGCGGGGCGGGCTTGCCTTCACCAGGAGGTCCCGGGAACCGAACCCAGGGCCTCCCATATGGTAAATGGGAGCCCTACTGATTGAGCCACAGCCGCTTCCCTGATGGTATTCTCTTGTTCACATATGGTGATTCTAACAATGCAAGAAATTATAACAATGAGGTGGAGCCAGTGGCCACTTGACACTTTTGGGGTAGGGAGGGGACAAGCAGTTGAAATACAGTGGCTTCTTTGGGAGTTGGAGGTTGTCCTGAGTACTGTTGTGGCAACAGATGTAGGCCATTTTAAATCAGCACACACCACTCAGAACTGAGTGGGAGAGAGTGTGGTCTACAGTGTGAACTATGGTCTATGGTTGGTGGCAAGGCTCCAGGATGTGTTAGTTCATTGAGGGTGGTGGGCCACACTGTGGGAGATGTTTGTGTGGGATGTGATGGGAGGTGTGGGAAGTGGGCAACATGGGAATCCCAGTGGGTTCCATGTAATATTTTGGGTAATCTAAGCACCTCTTAAAATATATGTGTATATATATATATAAACAACATTTTTGTAAGCAAATACACATATATATGCATATATATTTATATATCATTTTGCAAATGTTTGTATGTATTGTGAGAATTTTGATTTTTACCCATAATAAAAAATAATAATAAAAAAAAAACAAAAAAAAAAACACAATTGGATGTCACTACACACCTATTAGAACAGACAAAATAATGAATAGTGGCAATAACAAATGCCTTAGGAGATGCCCTGGCAGGATCCCTTTTAAATTGTTAATGGGAATGTAAATAGGACAGTCATTCTGGAAAATAGTTTCTTAAATACAAAACAAAACCCAAAAAACTATAATAAAAATGCAACTACCATAAATGCAACAATTGTTGCCCTGGTTATTTATGCCAGAAATCAAAATTGATGTCCACACCAAAACATGAATATTCATATCAGCTTTATTTTAATAACCCCCAAATGGGAACAACCCAAATGTCTTTTAATAGTTAAGCATTTAAACAAATTGTGGTCCTTCCCTACCATGAAATAGGAGGCAGCTAAAAAAGCTACACACAACACCATGGATGGATCTCAGGATGCTATCCCAAATGAAAAAGCCAACCTTAAAAAGTCACATATTGGATGATTCAATTTATATAACATTCTCTAGATGACAAAATTATAGAGATGGAAAATGAATTAGTGTTTGCCAGGGCTTATGAATGATGAAGATTAGGGAGAGGATGTAAGGGAAGTGGGTATGATGCAAGGATTGAATAATTCTGTATCTTGATGTCATAGTGGGTAGACAAACTGACACTTGTGAAAAAAATGGAAAAGAAAGAAGAACTGTGTGCATATGGTTCCAGTTCAGTTTGCTTGCTTTGAAATTAGACTATAGTCATATCTGAAGTTACTATTAGTGGAAACAGCATAAATTGTATATGGGACATCACAGTATACTATCTTTGCAAACACTTGTGAATCAAAAATTCTTCCAAAATAAAAATGAAAAACAAGAAATTGCATTGCAATATGCTTCAACGAAATGATATCAAAATAAAAATATTTATAATAGCATCAAAAATATAAAATAAATACATCTATGAATCTGAAAGATGAATAAGATCAATAAACTGATGACTTATTTTAATAAAATTTCTAGTAGAAAGGAAAAGTAAATAAATGGAGAGAGAGACTGTGTAAATGAACACCAAAACCCAGTATTGGTAATGTCTCAATTCTACCCAAATTGATCTATAGACACAATAAAATCCCAATATCCCAGCAGGCTTTTTTTCTGAAACTAAGGAGCAGTTTTTAAAATTCATATGGAAATTAAAGTAACTTAGAACAGCCAAAAATCTTTGAAATAAAAGAATAGATTTAGAAGATCTAAACCACCTGATAACAAAACAGAATTTAAATCTCCAGTACTCAAGACCAAGAAGCTTTGGCAACTAAATAGCCAGGTCAATCTTTCAGTCACAATACAGAGACCAGAAATACCTAATATATATGGCTAATAGATTTGCAGCAGATATGCTATGACAATTCAGTGGAGAAAGTATGGGCTTTCCAATAAAGAGTGTTCAAACACATGTTGATAACAGACTGGAATGTGAAACGTAATCTCCAAAAGTTCTGTAAGAAAACTTATGTAAAATGCTTCATGTTTTTGACTTACACAAAAATTTCTTAGCCATGGCAGCAAAACCACTATTTCTAAATAAATTAAACAGGAATTCATCAAAGTGAAGAACTTATTATTTAAAAGACACAATGAAGAGAATGAGAAATTGGGCCACAGACTCAGAGAAAAGTTTTGAAAATCATTTATCTGTTAAATGAATTGTATCCAAAATATAAGAGCTTGCAGAACTCAAGAATAACAAAATAATAGGTAAAATATTCAATCACTTTAACAAAAAGACAATGTATTGATATCAAATAATCACCTAAAAAAAGATGCACAAAACCTTTAGCCTTGAGGAAACTGCAAATTAAAACCACAACACATCAACTCCAATCGCTAAAATATAAGAAGACTGAACATACCAAGTCCTGGCCAGGATGTGGAGGAACTGGAACCCTCACACAATGCTAGTGGGAATGTAAAATTGTACAACCACTTTGAGAAAAATTGCAGTTTCTTTCAAAACTAAATAAACACCCATCATATATATAGAGAGAGTTACCTCTGGGTCTGTTCTGCAGGAACCACAGATTTTCTGTCACCACTTGAAAAGCCCAGTGTGGCCCCAAACGGGAGCCAAAAGTGGAAACTAAAATGCAAAAGTTTACTTTATTAGAGATAACAAACATCCTTAAAGACTTTGTTCAAGAAGACAAGCAGAAAGGGTCAGACTGTTGGTGAGAGTAATATGGGGTCAGCCCCAATCATCCTAGAGAAAAGATAGAGATAATTGACTAATAATGCAAGAGACTAGGAGCCCCACTTCTATTTACATTTTAAAAGGAGAGAGAGGTCTGTCCAGAGCTGCCAGAAAGCCAAAGCAGATTCCCTCAGGCAAACAATTCATAAGGTTTTGTTTTTACTTGAAATGTTGGAGATGATGCAATAGGGAGAGCATTTCCTTGACCATTCAGATAGAAGAGACCTGTAATGCACCCCCAGCCTGGGGGAGGCCCCTTTGACTCCGAGTCATGGATATTTTTTTAATGGGAAAGTCCTCTCTGCAAGTTACCAGGCAGACTTTCTCTCCTATTCTCCTAACAGTGAGGTTAGGGACCAGGTGAGCTATTGGCAGGATCTGAGAGGGTCTCACATCAGTCACAGATCAGCTCTGGGCAGCTAACCTACAGCAGACCACCCAGCCCCCTCCCTGAAGGACCCTCAATTCCTCCTCCTGCATATTAACTGCCCACTCCCCTGCCTCCTGGGGATTTGTGACTATTGGAACAATTCTTATCCAAGAGCAATGCCTAGTGGTAGCCTCTTTTGTGCTTACATTTTCCCCCTGTAGATATTGATACCTTAACATCTTGCCTGGAATACACATAAACCCTGAAAATTGCACATATAAAATATTAGCTATTCCCCTTCTGCCTTTCCCTGTGACCTTGGGATCAGTGGTCTCTGCACATTTGGGCAAAAGGAGTTGTCAGCAAAGGTCAGTGGCCATTGGCTAGGCATGCTATGGACTGTCCTTCACCATCCTCTTTCCCCAGGCCTCCCCAGTACTTTCTCAGCAAGGGTCAGATCCCAAGCAGAGCTATATGGAAGGGCAGTCATGGCCTAAGTCTCTTCCCCACATACACTGCCACCATAGACACTGTGTCTAAAATATCAATTGAATTACATCCCTAAAATTGTCTGGCATTTAGTAGGTCTTTATAAGCATGTTCAGAGTTGAAGGCCCTGCCGGTTTCCTTATATGGCTTTTAGATTTTCTGCTTATGCTAAGAAAATGCAGTGTAGAAACCATAGAATTTTCAACAATGACTGTTCAATCACATATGGTTAAGTCACCATCACACTGGTGAGAACAAGCCCCCCTCACCAAGATCAATTGGGGCACTCTAAATAGACAGAAATGGTTGCCTAGGAGTCTAGTTGGTGGGAACCCACAAATTTTCTCCATTACCTCATGGAAAGTGAAATGGGGCCCTGAAAGGGAGTGCAAATTGGAAACTGAAACTCAAAATTTTATGTGATAATACTTTTAAAAATTTTGTTCAAGAGGACAAGGGGTACCAAATGACATCAACAACAAAAACTGATTAATTTGATTTGTTTAAAATGAGACATTTGTTCAGAGAAAAACACTGTTAACAGAAAAAAATGACAAGCCACAGATTTACAGACTTTATATTTAAATCTCATATATAATTAAGTTCTTGTATCCAGAATATTAGAACTCTTAAAACTCATGCATATGAATATAAACATTCCAACTAAAAATGGATAAATGATTTTACTATTACCTCATTAAAGGTTATATGGGTGGGAAATATATGAAGAAAAGCTCAACATATTAGTTATGAGAGAAACACAAATTAGAGCCTCAGGAGATACCAGGACACACTTATGAGACTAGCTTGAATAAATGAGAATTCCAAATAGTAGCATGAACCTAGAACAACAGGAACTCATATTCATTGCTCATGTGAATGCAAACAAAACAGTATAGCCACTTTGGAAGACAAAGTCATTTTCTTAAAGATTAAATCATACATTTAAAAAAGAGTCCTGTAACCCCACTTCTACATAAGTGAACTGAAAATGTTGTATAAAAAATCCTGTACACAACAATTTATTGGTCAACATAAACAAGAAAAAATAAAAATGTTAATCAACAGGTGAAAAATAAAAAAAGAAGAGGAGGAGGGGGAAGAATCGTTGATAAGAGTAATATGTGGTCTGAGAGGAACCTCTCATTCCAGAAAAAAAGAAGAGAGAGGGAGATAATTCACTAGTAACACTAAAGACTCAGAGCCCCTCTCCTATTTACAGTTTACAAAGAGGGAGACAAGCCTGTCCAGAGTGGGCCTGATAGCCAAGGCAGATGCCTGCAGGCCAACAAATCATAGAGCCAGATTTTTACTTAAAAAGATGGATATGATGCAATAGGAGAGCATTTCTTTGGCTATTGAAACAGAAAGGCCTTGTGTGCACCCACAACCTTGGAGAGGCCCCTTTGACCAAAAATCATGGAACTGGAATTTTTTTTACAAGGAATCCCCTCTCCCCAAGTTACCAGGCAGCCTTTGTGTGAACAAGGCTCCTACTACCAGCAAGACTTGGGCCAGGTGAGCTACCAGCAGGATGTGAGAGGGTCTCACATCAGTTGCAGATCAGGCCCAGGCAGTCACTCAACAGGGACCACCCAGCCCCATCCCTGTAAGGCCCCACCTCCTCTTTCTGCATATCAAATGCCCAGTCCTCTGCCCCCCCATGGGAATTGTGACTATGGGAACAATTCTTATCAAACAGTGATGCCAAGTGGTAAATTCTTTGCGTCTTAGTTTTCCCCATTATAAGTACTGATACCATAACACCTTGCCTGGAATAGACATAAGCCCAGAAAATTGCATATATAAAATCATAGCTGGTTCCCATTTAACTTTACCTCTGATCTGTGGATCAGTAGTCCCTGCACCTTTCAGCAAATGGAGATGTCATCTGAGGGTGGTGGCCACTGACCAGGCATCCTGCAGACTGCCCCTCACCATCCTCTTTCCTCAGATCTCCCTAGCATTTTCTCAGCCATTATCAGATCCCAAGCAAAGCTATATGGAAAGAAAGTCATGGTCTATGTCTCATCCCTACTTAAGTCATTACCATGAACAATTTACCTAAAATACCAAGTTATTTACAGCTCTGAAATCATCAGGCATTTAGTAGTGATGAGGGAAGTGCCAGGATCCCAACCCTGCCCTCCAAAGAAACCCACAGCTTTAAAAAAAATAAACTCCCCTCAGTCCCTGGTCCCTCTCTCCACTCCTTCCTCCCCTTTACTCCATGGAATCCAAGTTAGGAACATAAGCACCCCAGGTTGCCCCTTTGAATTGAAATTTACAACTCTATATGGGATAATGACTCTTTTCCTCCCTAATGGCCTTCTGCTTTTAGAATGATAAGCTAACCTTGTTTCTCTGCCTTTGTAACTCTGTCTGCCCACTTGCTCAGGAATTTGCCCACTTAGTGTACCTATATAAACTTATGAAAATTGAAAAACAGGGCTCAGAATTTGAAGAGAGAACACTCCTCTGGGCCTGTGCATAATAAAACTTTGTTCATCCATGCTCCCAAGAGTGCCATTTGGGTTACTTCCAGTTGGCTGCAACATTAGGTTCCCTGACTGGGAAACTGAACCAAGCAGGCCTATTGTGCCTCCAGCTTGGGGCTGACAGGCACAGCCAATGGTGATCTGAGCAAACAAGGTGGGTGCCACCTGTCCTCTTGATGGGACCTATTTCTGAAGCAGTGCCCACAGGCCACATCCCTACACCCTGGCCTGACTCAGTAGGGAGGTGGACTGAACAATGTCAGAAGACACCAGAAAGGTAAGACCCCGGGTGCCAAGCCCTCAGTCAGGCCCATCTCTGCCTGGAAGGAGGAGACTGATCTCCTGAAATTTCAAGTACCAAGATTCCAGAATAGGGCAATCCCTATGGGAGGGACTGCATAACCTATGAGTGACTGTGTGAGTGAGGACAGCAGAGGCTTAAATCTGCTGTACCAGTCTGTGACTCCTCAGCACATGCTGCAGAGTGAATGTGGGCCCTAACCTGTTTTCCATGGATACATCATATGGCATAACAGCCAACCTGAAATTTACCCGGGTGCCTTAGCTAAGGTGAGCTAGAGTTCTCACAAGAGACATGGACAGGCGAGCATCAGAGTGGTCTCAAAAGAGGCAACCCCTTCCTTTGTCTCATGCCACTGACACAGGGTGTGGATTTAATACTGTTAATCCCTGTAGGAGGGACTGCATAACCTCTGAGTGACTGTGTGAGTGAGTGAGGATGTCAGAGGCTTGCATCTGCTGTACCAGTCTGTGACTCCTCAGTGTATGCTACAGAGCCAGTGTGGGCCCTAACCTGTTTTCCACAGCTACATCATATGGCATAATGGCCAACCCAAAATTTACCCAGGTAACTTAGCTAAGATGAGCCCAATTTATTGTGAAAGATGTGTGCAGGCAGGTATCTGAGTGGCCTTGAAAGAGGTGACCCTTCCTTTGTCTGTCTTGCACCACTGACACATGGTATGGGTTCATCACAGTCAAAACCTACTGTCTTAAACTGCATGCTCAAGGGTTTTTCTTGAGATTATGGCATCCAGATGAACCCTGGCACCCTCTGAGCCTTATGTGAAGTAGAGTGACCCACTTTTAATGATGACTGGCCCTTGGAAGGGACCCTGGATATAGCCACGGTTTGTGTAGTGTGGCTGGTGATCACAGGAACTCCTGGCCACCCCATTCAGTTTCCCTACATCAACTCTTGGTTGGAGATAGCCTAGACTCTGCCCCCTTGGGTTCGATTGTGCTTTGGAAAAAAGGGACAGAGCAGGATCTTGGTTGCACAGGGAATGGGGCTCCAGAAGCCAGTCATTCATCAGGGGTCCTCAGAGGAGGACCCACCACCACCCCAAATGCCATATGCTCTGGCCACTCTAGCCTCTCCTCCTGGCCTGGGAGCACAAGCAGATCTCCCAGAAACACCCCCACCTTTGGTCTCTCCCCCTAGCCCAGGAATGCAGGCAGATCTCCCAGCAACACCTCTACATTCAGCCCCTCTGGGAACTTTGACCCCCTCTGAGGAAAGCCCTGCAACAAGGAGACTCTTGTTGGCACAACCCATGTTACAGATGCCCCTCCGTGAAACACAGGGTCTGGCCCAGATTGGCAAAAATGGTACTATCCAACCCAGGAACCCTGTATTATACTACCAGCCTTTCACAACTACAGACCTCTTAAACTGTAAGCACCACAGCTTCTGCTACTCAGAAAAACCTCAGGCCCTTATTGATCTCATGGAATCCATTTTCCAAACCCATCATCCCACTTGGGATGTTTGCCACCAACTCCTCCAGACTTTATTTAATACAGAGGAGAGACAATGAATTCTGATGAAAGCCCAAAGTGGCTGCAGGAGCAGACCCCTACTGGCATCTTAAGCCTGGAAGATTGGGCACAAGACTCGGCACCAGAAACCCAAGCTAACTTGGACTTCAACACTGAACAGGGACTGGCTGCACTCCAGCAATCCTCTGAGGGGTCCAAGAGGGGGCAAAATGACCCACAAACATGACAAAGTTGACTTTAGTTACTCAAAACCCAACAAATCTGGGGTAGATTTCTATAAATGGCTTTGCAGAATCTACACTCCTTTTGACCCAGAAGCTACAGAAAACCAGAGGATAGTGAATACTGCCTTTGTTGCACAGGCAGCAATAGACATTAAAAGAAAGCTCCAAAAATGAGAAGGGTTTGTGGGCATGAACATATCTCAACTACTGGAAATCGCCAAGAAAGTAATCATCAATTGAGATAAAGCCACTGAATAAGAAGCCAAGAAGCAAATAAACATCAAGCCTCCCTACTAGCAGCACCTTAGGAAATCCTGACCCCACCAGATGAGAAGGACCACCTCTAAAAGATGGAACAAGCACCAGAAGGGTGCCGCTGGCCAGAGACTGATGTGCTTACTGCAAAGAGAGTGGACACTGGAAAAATGAGTGCCCCCAAAAGACTCAGGTACATAGAGGGAACATCCTAAAAGGGAAATACTGACCTGAGCCCCAAGACCATCTGCTTGGGTTGGCAGGACTCAATCCTGAATAGGGGCAACTGAACTCACTGGAAATTGGCCCCCACGAGCCCATAATCAAACTACAAGTTGGGGGCGAGTCAATGACTTTCATGGTTGGACCCTGCCGTGAACATTCTGTGGTCACAACCCCCATCATGCCCTTTATTGGAAAAACTGTTAATATCATAGAAGTGACTGGGGACCAGTCAAGCCAACAACCTTTTTGCCAGTCAAGAACTTGCCAGCTTGGTGGCAATGAAGTAACTCATGAATTTCTGTACCTACCTGAATGCCCAGTTCCCTGGCTTGGTAGGGACCTCTTAACCAAACTGGGAGCCCAGATTACCTTCAAACCTGAAGGGCCAGCAAGCTTAAACCTCAGGACTGGCCTCACTCTCCTTGTCACTGTGCCCCAAAACAAAGAATGGAGTATTCATGCAGAAGAAAGTTCAGGTCAGAATCTGGAAAAGCTGCTAGAACATATTCTGAGGTTTGGGCAGAAAAAAATCCACTGGGAATGGTATGGAACCATCCACCCATCATCATCGACCTGAAGCCTGGAGCGATCCTGATCCAGCAGAGGCAGTATCCAATCCCCCATGAAGCACAATTAGGCATAGCTGAACATATAGATCACCTGAAGAGAGAGGGAATCCTAAACGAATGCATGTCACCTTGGAACACCCCATTATTGCCAGTAAAAAAGCCAGATGGGACCAGATATTGACCAGTGCAGGATTTACAAGCCATTAATAACACCACTCTCACCTTACATCAGGTTGTTCCTACACCTTGTTAGGACAGCTGCTGCCTGAAGCCACTTGGTTCACTTGCCATGACGTGAAATATGCCTTCTTCTGCCTGTAGCTGGCCCCCCTGAGCCAGCCTCTGTTTCCCTTTGAATGGGAAGATCCCAAAACCCAGCAGAAAATTCAGCTAACCTGGACCCGGTTCCTGCAGGAGCCTCAGTCATTTTTCAATTAACTTAGGGCCATGAATTCTATGGTACCTAACGCAATACATCACTTCCCGCTTAAACACCTTAAAATACCAAGTAATGCCTTATGTTAAATATCAGCCCTTGGGGACTATAGAAGTACCCCCATGGTAGCAAGTGATGCCCCATAAAGAATTATAAAGGCATCAAAAAGGGAGAAAGATGAGGGAAGTCCTGGGATCCCAACCCTGCCCTCAGAAGAAACCCACAGCTTTAAAAAAAAAAAAGAACTCCCCTCAGTCCCTGGTCCCTCTCTCCCCTCCTTCCTCCCCTTTTCTCCATGGAATCCATGTCAGGAACATAAGCACCCCAGGCTGCCCCTTTTAATTGAAATTTACAGCTCTATACAGATAATGACTCTTTTCCTCCCTAATGGCCTTACACTTGGAAAGATCAGCTAACCTTGCTTCTCTGCCTTTGTAATCCTCCCTGCCCACTTGCTCAGGAATTTGCCCATTTAGTGTACCTATATAAAATTATGAAAATCAGAAAACAGGGCTCATAACTTGGAGAGAGAACTCTCCTCTGGGCCTGTGCATAATAAAAATTTGTTCATCCATGCTCCCAAGAGTGCCATTTGGGTTACTTCTGGCTGGCTGCAACAGTAGGTCTTTATAAGAATGTTCAGAGTTGTGGCCCCTGTAGGCTTTCATATATGGACAATAGATTTTCTGCAGATATCCTAAGACAATTTGGTGAGAAAATATGGGATTTTCAACATTAAGTGTTCAAACAATCAATCACATATTGATATACAATCCTGCCAACATCATGCTAGTGAGAACATACTCATCCCTAAGATCAATTAGGACAGCCTAGACTAAGGGTTCATAACCTCTTTTTTTCCACTGATCACTTTGCCAATCAGATAAAAACCACAGATACTTTCTCAGAATGTAGTGGCAGATAGTTTTATGACATTCACCCTTGACATATCTTTAAATTTTAGCATTATTCAAAATCAATTCAAGCTCACTGACCCCCTGAAATCTTTCAATGGACTCCTGGTTCAAAATTCTCTGTACTAGACAGAGAGAGAGGTTTGTTGATGAGTGTAGCTAATGGGGGCCACAAATTTTCTTCATTACCACATGAAATATCAACAGGGCCCTGAAAGGGAGTCCAAACTAGAAACTGAACCTCAAGATTTACTTGAATAGAGATTCAAGCCATACTTAAAGATTTTGTTCAAGAGGACAAGGAAGACCAAAACAACATCAACAACAAAAACTGATTAATTTGACTTGATTAAAATTAAGGACATTTATTTAGACAAAGACAGAAGAAAGGACAAGCAGGTTTATAGAATATATACATAGCTCTCATATCTAATTAAGAGCTTGTATCCAGAATATATGAAAAAAACTTAAAACTCAACCCTAAGAATACAATCATCCCAATTAAAATGGCTAAATGGTCTTAATAGTACCTTTTAAAAAGACAAATGTGTGGGAAATTATATCTGAAAATAAGCTCAACATATTAATCATAAGTGAAATGCAAATTAGTACTTCATCAGATACCACAACACACTAGTTTGAAAAAAAAAATGAGCATACAAAAAAGTGGCAGGCATGTAGAAAAACAGGAACTCACATTTATTACTCATGTGAATACAAAACAATACAGCCACTTTGGAAGATAATATCAGTTTCTAAATAATTAAATCATACACTTCACAAATGGTCCTGTAACCCCACTTGTACATATTTACTTAAGTGAATGGAAATTATTTCCACACAAAATCCTGTACACAAATATTTAATCAGCTTTGTTCTTGGTCACAAAAACTGGAAAAAATTAAAATGGTCATCAACAAGTGGAAAAAAGAGAGAGTGAATACAAAGAGCAGACTGGTTGGTAAGAATAATATGGGGTCTGAGGGGCCCCTCTATTCCCAGAAAAAGAAAAAGATAGAAAGAGAGAGGTAATTTACTAGGAACACTAAAGACTCAGATTTCCTCCTCTATTTACATACAAAAGGAGGGAGATAGATCTCTCCAGATCTGGCTGAGAGCCAAGGCAGATGCCCACAGACAAACAGTTCATAAGGCCATGTTTTAACTTAAAAAAAATGAAGAAGATGCATTTCTTTCTGCATTGAGATAGAATAGTCCTGGAGTGCATGTCCTGCCATGGGGAGGGCCCTTTGACACAGTCTTGGAATAGTTTTTAATAGCAAAGCCCTCTGCCCAAATTATTGGGCATCCTGGCTCAACCAAGCCTCCTACTAACAGCAAGGCTTGGCTCAAGTGAGCTATCAGCAGGATGAGAGTGTCTCACATCAGTCACAGATCAGGCCCAGGCAGCCACCCTACAGGGGCCCACACTGTCCCTTTTCTGAAGCTTCCCTGCTTCCACCTGCTGCATTAAAAGCCCAGGTCCCTGCCTGTCTGGGAATTGACTATTGGAACAGCTTTTATCCAACAGAGATGCATAGTGGTGGCCTCTTTTGCTTTTATTTTCTGCACTATACCTATTGATGCTTTAATACCTTGCCTGGAATAAACAGAAATCCTAAAATTGTATACATAAAATCACAGATTGTTCCCATTTGCCCTTCCCCATGATCTAGGGATCAGTTGTCTCTTCCAGCCTCAGGTCAAGGGTGTCATCAGCCACAGGTAGTAGCAATTGGCCATCCATCCTGTGATTTTCCCCTTCCATCCTCCTTCCACAGGCCTCCCAGGTCTTTCTCAGCCAGAGTCAGACCCCAAAGCAAAGATATATGGAATGGCAGTCCCAAGATAAAAGTCTCATCCCCAAATATTTTGTCACCATGGACACTTTACCTAAAATATGCATTGGATTTCAGCCCCAACATTGCCTGTTTTTTAGTAGGTCTTTGTAAGTTTGATCAGAGATGAGACCTTGGTAGACCCCCACTTTTACAGAAGAGAATTAGCCAGGGAGGAGATCACTCATGGAAGTACATGCCCAGATGTCCTGGGAAAGGCACCCCCCTGTTCTTCCCTGTGGCATTTAGCTTAGGAACTGCTTACCTGTAGAGACCAAGCCTTCTTTGGTTATTACACAGGAATCTTCTGAGCTTAGATAGGAGGATGCCAGGCAGTTTATTGCTGGTTCCTGGCGGTGGCTCTTACCAAGATCTCTTATCTGTGAATGGTTTCCTGTAGATGATTGGATAATCACTTAAGATGCAATCCCTAGCCTTTGTTCCTAAACCGACTAGCAGATTTTACTCACTTCTTTCAAATGCAGACCTTCTGAAATCTAGAAGCTTCAGTGTAGATGAAGCTGGGATATAGCCACAGTCTCCTTTCCACTCAAAGCCTTCTTCCAACTACCAAAACCCCAGGTGGCAGATTAAAAATGGCAGGGCTTCTGGGAAACTCCACAGTTTGGGGTAAATCACATTCCTCAGTTTTCCTAGCTCCATTTGAGAATTACTGGCATGGAGGCAGACACAGCTTCTAGCCAGATGAAAGTTCAATATCTCTGTGGACATGTCCTGAAAGGACAGAGCAGAGGGTTGATGGGCAGGAGGAATGGAGGGCTCTGAGAAGGCAGGGACTCCACAGAGGGAATCAAGCAGCTGAGGGGCAGGAGGGTCACATGTATTGGTGAACCAGTGCTATGTCACAGATGTCCGATTGTGATGTTCCCAGTGTCACAGTCAGAGACTGACCCCAAAGCCAGAGCTGGGATAAAATGTGGAAAGAGGGGTCTAGGAGCAGAGAGGATGCTCCCTGGCTCCTGCTAATGCTTCCAGACACCACATCACATGTTCCCCAACTGGAAAGCCTCTCCCAATCTGGGGCCAGGGCACTACTTCCTTCCCATAGCCACCCTCTCTACCCATGGGGCAGCTGAGAAAAAGCAGAAGGATATGAAGCAAAGTCCCTTTGGGGTCAGGAAGCAAATACCACAATTCACATGATCAGTGACCACAGGCAGCACTTTAGCACAATGAGCAACTGTAGGGAATTTAAATGAAGGATTTTGGGGTTGCCCCAGAAGGAGACATAATCACTAGATGGCAGGAACACACAATTTATTCATAGGGTGCATGGTGTTGACTGCTTTGTAGGTGGGGACACTTGCAGGAAAACTTCAGAGGCTACAGGTGGGAAGAAGACTCCTGAAGTGGAAGCAGGTAAGGGGGCCAAGGCTCCTGGGGCCTTATAAGCATCTATGCCTAGCCTACAAATTGAGAGACTATGCTGGGCTAGTTTCCTGAGGTATGTGAAGCCAGTTAACATTAAATGGCTTAAAAATGCTTATTGAGCTAAATTTAAGACAATTGCATGTGTAAGTATTGGAGTTTGGCTGTGCCCCAAAGACCTCAGAGTAACTTAATTTCTCCATAAGTATTTTCTCAAGAGGCTTTACTGTGAAAGGGCCAGTGAGGCAAGACAGCTTTGAGAGTTTTAAAGCTACTATGTATGAGATGATTCATCAATATTACCAATAATGCTAAGTCCCTCCCACAAAGAAATTGTCCTTGTCCCTATGTTAGATGAGGGCTTTCCAATGTGGAGGGATTCTTTCCAGGGGAAGACTCCTTGTAGGTTTGCATCCCCAAGGACTGGTGCATAGGAAGACGATGGTCATAAGAGTTAAACACACCACTTGGAAGGCCTTTCATTTCTTGGTAGGTAGATGTTTGTTTATTAAGATTCAATTCTAGGCCAAGTAATGCCATTTATAATGGCTTCCTGATTTTTTAAAATTACAACTGACTTATTTAAAGTAAACTCTCAAGGTGTTTTTTGGAGTTGGGAGCAAGATTGCATAGGTTTAAGTGAGCACTCATCATCTCTCTTGCAAGAGATGGCTGATTGAGGACAAGATCCTGCCTGAATGAGTTGTTCTGGGATCCCACAGAGCTGAAGCCCTTGGGGCACTGATCTGGAGGAAGCTGGACAGAGAGATAGATTGCTCAAATTAAAACTGAGTTTTTAGCCTGTGGAAATCATGGATGGCTAAGCCCCACACTCTGGACAAAGAGCCAGGGTGAGCCCAGACTCCAGCCACCCATTCTCTGAGAGTGTGAGGATTCTGGCAAGGGACAGAGGGGTGTTTCCTTTCTGTGGGTTTGGTTTCCTGGACCCCCTTAGAGCTTTGGGGAGCACACCAGCTGGCTCAAAGTGGCACAAGGCTGAGGGGATAGGCAAATCTGCTGAGGAAGCCTGATTTACCTAACTGCCATGGGATACAGAGGCTTGGCTTGAGAGAGGGCAGAGTTAGCCAATTTAATAGTTCTGAGTGGAGGACTATCAGAATTTCAACTCCCATAAGAGAGTCAGGCAGTGGAAAGTGTTTAATAAGATCTCAAGAGCCTATTTAGGGTCCCCTGGGAGGAGGGGATGGCCTAGAGAAGGCTTGAAAAATCACTTCAATGTGGTGTACTCAGTCATCTGGGTCCCATTTGAATTTCAAAAGGAAACTAAGCCTGACCAGGAGAGGGGAGGGGGGATATGCTCATACAGCCTCCTGAATCCAGCTGCCCTAGGAGAGCAAAATCTGCCCAGGGGAAAGTGATTGAATAGCTTTCTGAAGAGGTAACTGACACAATTAGAATGGTAGCTCATTGGAGAAATTTCTGCCTTCAATATATGAGGTCCCTAGTTCAATTCCCAGCTCCTCTAAGAGTAGGGATACACAGGGATATCTATCATCAAGCTGATACCATAGGACAAGGAAAATACAGACATTATTTTTGTACTAGTTTCTTTTGAGTCCCTTACTTTTCCAAAAGAAAAAAAGGTTACTTAAAAAAAATTTAGCTTAGTTTACTTGCTAAAACCCACCTCAAAACCTGCAGAGAAAAGCATGCAGGGTAATTGGTTGATGAACACAGGCAGACTGAGAGGCTACACAAGGGGCCAAGAAGGAACACTGTTATTCCTTAGATTTGTTTGACTACTTGTATGTGTGTTTGGGATTTTTTTGTTGTTACTGTTGTTGTTTGTTGTTGTTTTGTTTCTTGATTTTCTTTCCTCTTTCCTCCCACACTTTTTTTAAAAATTATGTGCTGCTAGCTTGTTTCTTCTTTGCTGTGATTCTCCTTCCTTGATTTGCCATTTTCAGGGTATACTGACTTTGTCTACCAATGCTGTTTCTTTTTCTTCCTTCATCTTTCTATCTTCTTCTTTCTATTGTGCTTCTTACATTCCATCTTCTTTTATCAGTTCTTGACTCTGTTGGTTTCAATTTCTATCTTTTCTATTCTGTTTTCTTTTTTTATTATTAACTTTTATCTTTCTGTCCTTTCTTTTCTCTTTCTTTCTCTCCTCATTATTCTGGCCTTTGAAATTATTCTATATATTTTTCTCTATTCAGTCTCACATTTCATTGTGAGTACTCACTTTTTTTTCTTATTACTCTACTCTGCTTACATGAGTTAAATATTCATTTTATTAAGTCTTTTATGGCCCCTCATAACTTTTATTATTATTACTATTATTCTTTTTATTTTCTTACCTCTTTTGATTTCTCTGGCCCTAATCTTTTTCCTTCAAGGGAACATAGAAAACAGTAAGGAAATAGAACAAGAACAAAGTGTCAAAGAGAAAACTTAACACACACACAAAACCAGGAGCTAAACAAAATGCTAGAGCAGAGAGAAAACTTAACAACTGAATAAAAAGGTGAAAAGAGGGCAATAAAAAATTACAAACCATACAAAGAAACAGGAAGACATGGCCCAGTCCAATGAACGAACTAAAAGCCAGAAAGAGATCCAGAACATCTAAAAACCAGTAAGAGACCCAGAACATCCAACAACTAATCAAAGTTGTCCAAACAAATATCATGGATGAATTAATGAAGTGAAGAAAGAGATTAAGGATATTAAGAAGACAAAGGGGAAATATACTGAAAAAATTGTAAACATACATAAAAAGATAATGGATATTATGGTAATGAACAACACAATCCAAGAAACCAAAAAGACACTGGAATCACATAACAGCAGATATGAACAGGCAGAAGAATTAGTGATGTGGAAGACAGTACATCTGAAATCAAACAGATACTAGAACAGATATATAAAAAGGTAGAAAAAATCCAGCAGGGAATTAGGGATTTAAATGTCAACACAAAACACACAAACAATAGTAGCAACACGGACTTCTGGGAAGATGGCGAACTAGTAAGACACAGGAATCTCTTCTCCAGAAAAATAGCTAGAGGACAGCCTGAAACAGCACTAAAAAAGATCTTCTAGGGTTTAGGACAGCAGGTGAAGGCTGCACACCACCCAGAGGAGAGAGGTTCAGAAGAGGGAAATTGCAACGACAGAACCATGAGTGTAGTAGCTTCTGCTGCTGCCAGCACCCTTCCCCACACTCTTTAGAATTCTCGGGCCTCTGGGGCTGCGACTACAGACAAAGGGGGCTCCAGGGATCTACCACTCCTGGAAAGGGGAGAGAGAGGGACACAGCCTTAGGCTGACTCAGGTTCTGACCTGTAATTTGGGCTACAGAGCCCCATGGACCCTTCCACACAGCAGTTTGCCCTGGGAGCCTAGGAAGGACTGGAGAAATCCGACCCTCGCAACCTCCTTCTCTTCTAGCCTGGACTAACTGTTGAGGACTCCACAGGAGAGGGGAGAGAGAACCTGGGACTGATCCTGCTTTTGACTCCCAGGTTTGGTCTGCCCTATCCTGAGAGCCCTTCCAGGCTGGATGGGGCTGCGCCATTGTTTGCCTTGGAGCCTGCAAGGGGCGAAAGATATGCAAACCTCCCAATCTCCTCCTCTAGTAACAGGGACTGATTGTTGAAGACTCAGAAGCGAGTGGAAATATTTCCTAACTGGTAAAAGGGGGCTGCTATGAGAGAAGTCTGGAGAACTGTCTCAGAAAGTTTGAATTACAAGGCTCTTAGCCCCCAGACAGGAAGCTCTATCACATTGATCTGGTCTGTGTTACAACAAATACGCTATGACCAGGCATTGAATTGAAAGCTGTTAATGAGCGCTATCTCCTGGCAGACCAAGGAAGTGCACATTAGAAAATTAATAAGTAGGAGAGGCTTTTCCTGGCCTCTATAGTCTCCCTGCCCAAGGCCCTAGGAAACGACCCTACAACCAATTACCGGGTCCAATGCCCAGTTTTGAGCAACCAGCAGAACAATCTTAACAATCAAGATTGAGCCAAAAATCAAAGAGCTGTGGTAGCTCACAGCCTCCTGCCACTAAAACCCCATAAAAGAGAAAGAGATAGAGCATCTAAGTAAAATACAACCTAACCAGACACTTAAGCACCAGCAAAAAATTACGAGCCATACTAAGAAAATAGAAGACATGGCCCAAATAAAGGAATACAGGAAAGTCCCAGAAGAGATGCAGAATTTGATAGAACTAATCAGTGAGATGATCACAAATTTCCAAAACCAATTTAGTGATATGAAAGAGAATATAGTTAAAGAGATAAATGACATCAAGAAGTCATTGAGTGAACGCAAAGAAGAATTTGAAATCCTTAGCAGTAAAGTAATGGAGTTCATGGGAATGAAAGACACAATAGGTGAAGTCAAAAATACATTTGAGGCATACAACTGCAGACTTAAAATGATAAAAGAAAGAATAAGTGATACCAAAGGCAGAGCAGCTAAAATTGAAGACAGAAAAGAACAGAGAGAGAAAAGAATGGAAAGAATTGAGCAGGGGCTCAGAGGGTTGAATGACAACACAAAACACAACAACATACGTGTCATGGGAGTTCCAGAAGGGGAAGAGAAAGGAAAAGGGGCAGAAAGAGTATTTGACGAAATAATAGCTCAAAATTTCCCAACTCTCACAAAAGAAATGAACTTACATGTCCAAGAAGCACACCGTACCCCAATGAGAATAAATCCAAATAGACCTACGCCAAGACACATATTATTCAGAATGTCAAATGTAAAAGATAAAGAGAAAATTCTCAAAGCAGCAAGAGAGAAACAAATGATCACGTACAAAGGACGTCCAGTAAGACTTAGTGCAGATTTCTCTTCAGAAACCATGGAGGCGAGAAGACAGTGGTATGATACAATTAGGAAACTGAAGGAGAAAAACTGCCAGCTGAGAATTCTTTATCTAGCAAAACTGTCCTTCAAATATGAAGGTGAATATAAAGTATTCTCAAACAAACAGAAACTAAGAGAGTTTGCAAAAAAGAATTCAACTTTGCAGGATATATCAAAGGAAGCCTTAGAACCTGAGAGAAAAAACAGGAGAGAGAGGCTTGAAAGAGCATATAGAAGAAAGAAAAGCAGAAAGGATAACCAAAAGAGTAAAAAAAGAGACAAAAATAAGATGACATATGAAAACCAAAGAATAAAATGGAGGAAATAAATAGTGCATTTTCAGTAATATCATTGAATGTGAATAGATTAAATTCCCCAATCAAAAGATACAGGCTGACAGAATGGATAAAATACATGAGCCATCCATATGCTGCTTAGAAGAAACTAACTTCAGACCCAAGGATACAAACCGGCTGAAAGTAAAAGTTTGGAAAAAGATACTCCACGCGAATAGTAAACTGAAAAGAGCAGCGGTAGCTATACTAATATCAGACAAAACTGACTTCAAATGCAAAAAAGTGATAAGAGATGTGGAAGGCCATTATATATTAATAAAAGGGATGATCCCTCAGGAAGATATAACAGTCACAAATATCTACGCACCTAAACAGGGTGCCCCAAAGTATATGAGACAAACTCTGGCAAAACTGAAGGGAGAAATAGACATTTCTACAATAATCGTTGGAGACTTCAACACCCCTCTCACATCATTAGATAGAACAACTAGACAGAAGATCAACAAGGAAACAGAGAACTTAACAATATGATAAAAAGTTAGACCTAATAGACATATACAGAACTTTGCATCCAAACTCAGCGGGTTATACATTCTTCTCAAGTGTCCATGATCTTTCTCCAGAATACACCACATGTTAGGTGACAACACAGCTCTCAATAAATATAAAAATATTGAAATTATACGAAGCACCTCAGATTATTATGGAATGAAACTAGAAATCAATAACAGACAGGAAAAAAAGTAAATTTGCAGATGTGTGGAGACTGAACAACACACTCCTAAATATTCGGTGGGTCAAAGAAGAAATTGCAAGTGAAATCAGTAAATATATTGAGACAAATTTAAATGAGAATACAACGTATCAAAACTTATGGGATAGAGTGAAGGCAGTCTTGAGTGGGAAATTTATAGCCCTAAATGCCTATATTAGAAAACAAGAAAGAGCTAAACTCAAAGATTTAACTGAACAACTTGAAAAACTGGAAAAAGAACAGCAAACAAATCCCAAAGCGAAAAGAAGGAAAGAAATAATAAAGATTAGAGCAGAAATAAATGAAAATGAGAACAGAAAAACAATAGAGAAAATCAACAAAACCAAAAGCTGGTTCTTTGAGAAGATCAATAAAATTGACAAACCCCTTGCTAGACTAACAAAGAAAAAAAGAGAGAAGATGCAAATAAATACAATAAGAAATGAAAGGGGGGGAATTACAAATGACCTCACAGAAATAAAAAGAATCATAAGAGGACATTATGAGAAATTATATGCCAATAAACTAGACAACCTAGATGAAATGGACAAATTTCTAGAAATGCATAACCAATCTACACTGACACAAACAAGAAATACAAGAACTTAACAAAACAATCACAATTAAGGAGATTGAATTCATCATCAAAATCTCCCAGCAAAGAAAAGTCCAGGACCAGATGGCTTCACAGGTGAATTCTACCAAGCATTTCTAAAAGAATTAACACCAATCCTGTTTAAACTCTTCCAAAAAATTGAAAAGGAGGGAAAATTACCCAACATATTTTATGAAGACAACATCACCCTAATACCAAAGCCAGATAAAGATTCCACAAGAATAGAAAATTACAGACCAATCTCTCTAATGAACATAGATGCAAAAATTCTCAACAAAATACTTGCAAATCAAATCCAACAGCATATCAAAAGACTTATACATCATGACGAAGCGGGATTTATTCCTGGTATGCAAGGCTGGTTCTACATAAGCAAATCAAACAATGTAATACACCACATCTCAATAGATGGAGAAAATACATTTGACAAAATCCAACATCCTTTTTTGAAAAAAATACTTGAAAAGATAGGAATAAAAGGAAAAATACTAAATATGGTAAAAGGCATATACGAAAAACCCACAGCCAATATCATACTCAATGGGGAAAGGATGAAAGCTTTACTGTTAAGATCTGAATTCCTAGCCTGGAGAGCACTGTCACAGTCTCCAAGGGAGCAACAATAGTCCTCTGAGTGTAGGGACAGTGCCTGTCAAAATAGGATGACCCACAGATGTTTTTTTTTTGTTTGTTTGTTTGTTTGTTTGTTTTTTGTTCTTTTTTTTTTTTATTGATGACTACCCTTGTGAGTCTTTGTTCTTGTAAAAGAGACTTAGCCTGCAGTTGTGAGGTGCCTAAGGGTAGCCACCTGAGAGCCTCCTTGTTGCTCAAATGTGGCCTCTCTCTAAGCCAAACTCAGCATATGATTGCATTACCTTCCCCCAACGTGGGACATGACTCCCGGGTATGAGCCTCCCTGGCAACAAGGGATTAATACCAAGTGCCAACTGGCAGCTTTGCACAGTGGCAGTATCGTAGCCAATGAGGTTTACCGAGGCACGATTAATGCTAATTGAAAACTTTTCCCAAGTGCCAACTGGCAACACAACTGGAAAAAGACCTTGAATAAAAGGGGGAAATGGTAAAGACAAATGAGTTCAAGTGGCTAAGAGACTTCAAAGAGAGTCGGGAGGTCATCCCAGAGGTAACTCTTACGCACACCTCAGTAGGAGCTCATAGAACATCTAAGGGCCTATCACCCCACTCAGTGGGGTTCCTGAGAGCTCCGGAGACACCC
>JAKSZT010053759.1:1356527-1394255 GCA_026826555.1 Tolypeutes matacus | reverse complement strand
GCAAAAAAAAAAAAAAAAAAAAAAAAAAACACATGAAGAAATGATCAACATCACTCATGATTAGGGAAATGCAAATAAAAACTACAATGAGATATCATTTCACACCTATCAGAATGGCCACTATTAAAAAGACAGAGAACTACAAATGTTGGAGAGGACGTGGAGAGATAGGAACACTTCTTCACTCTTGGTGGAAATGCAGGATGGTACAACTACTATGGAGGACTGTTTGGCATTTCCTAAAGGAGTTGAATATAAACTTGCCACATTGCCCTGCAATACCACTACTGGGTATATGCCCAGAAAAACTGAGAGCATTGACACAAACAGACATCTGCACACCAATGTTCATAGCAACATTATTCACCATTGCCAAAAGTTGGAAAAAACCCAGGTGTCCATCAACAGATGAATGGATAAACAAACTGTGGTCTATTCACACAATGGGATATTATGCAGCTTTAAGAAGAAATGAATTCATAAAGCATATGACAACATGGATGAACCTGGAGGACATTATCGTGAGTGAAGCAAGCCAGACACAAAAGGACAAATACAGTATGAATGCATTACTATGAACCAAATATATTGTGGAATATATTGTTTGTTTCAAAAAAAAAAATTATATGTACCCATTACGTTTAATTGAGAAATGTATATATTTATTCATCTGTGTTTACTTTTCAGTTTTTAATTGTTTATATTTTCAATTATTAAATGTACAAAATAGAGTAAAAAAAAAAGATAGTAGCAACGATAATGATGAAAACAGAAAAGAAAACACACACACACACAAACATACACATTATAAGCATCCCAGAGAGAGAAGAGAAGGGAAAGGGAGCAGATGGAGTGTTGAAGGAAATAATAGCTGAAAACTTCCCAACCCTATTGAGGGAGATGGATGTACATGTCCAGTAAGCAAACCATACCTCAAACAGTATAAATCCTAACAGGCCTACTCCAAGACATATACTTGTCAAAATGTCCAATGCTCAAGACAAAGAGAAAATATTCAAGGCAGCAAGAGAAAAGAGAACCATCACATACAAGGGAACTAAATAAGATTAAATGCTGATTTCTCATCTGAAACCATGTAGGCAAGTAGACAGTGGTATAACATAGTCAAGGTACTCAAAGAAAAAACTTCCAGCCACAAATTCACTATCCAGCAAAGCTGGCATTCAAAAATGAAGGAGATTTCAAAATACTAACAGATGAACAGAAATTAAGCGAGTATGTCAATAAGAAACCTGTCCTTCAATAAATACTAAAGGAAGTTCTATAAAATGAAAGGAAAAAATAGGAGAGAGAAAGCTGGCAGAGAGTGTAAAAACAACTAAAGAACAAAAAGAGAAATAAAAAAATATGACATACATAAACCCAAAGAAAATATGGCTGATGTAAGAAATTCCTTGAGAATAATAACACTGAATGTTAATGGATTAAACTCACCAGGCAAGAGACACATGTTGGCAGAATGAGTTAGGAAATATGAACCATGTATGTGTTGTCTACAATCAACCCACTTTACATCCAGGGATTCAAGTAGACTGAAAGTGAATGGCTGGAAGACAATTTTTCAGGCAAACAACAACCAAAAAAGGGCAGGAATAGCTATACTAATATCAGACAAACTAAAGTTTAATTGCAAAACTATTGTAAGAGACAAAAATGGAAACTATATATTAGTAAAAGGGATAATCTTTCAAGAAGAAAGAACAATCATAAACATTTATTCACCTAATCAGAGTGACTCAAGATACATGAGGCAAACACTGGAAAGACTAAGTGAAACCATAAATGCTTGTAAAATTACAATGGAGGACGTTAATACATGCTTATCACTATTAGAACATCTTGACAGAGAATCAATAAAGAAACAAAGACTATGAATAATACATTAGAGGATCTGCATCTAATAGATATATAAAAGAATGCTGCACCCAAATAAAGAAGGATATATATTCTTCTCAAGAGCACAAGGATCATACTCCAAGAGGAAGCACATGATAGGCCACAGAAAAACTCTCAATGAATTCATAAAGATTGAGATCATACAAAGTAATTTCTCTGATCACAATGGATTGAAATTGGAAATCATTAAGGCCAGGGAACCAAATTAGGCACAAAGTTATGGAAGTTAAACAATTCACTCTTTAACAAAGAGTGGGTTAAGGAGAAAATCTCAAAAGAAACCAGAAACTACCTTGAAACGGATTAAAATGACAATACAACATATCAAAACCTACAGGATGCATGGAAATCTGTACTGAGGGGGAAATTCATAGCCATAAATGCATATATTAAAAAAGAAGAAAGAGCTTCTTCATTTTTGAGTTGAAGACCTAATTCTACCCCTGCAGAAATTGGAAAAACAACAACAAACTAACCACAAAGGAAGGAAATACCAAAGATTAGAGCAGAACTAAATGAAATAGAATATAAGAAAGCACTAGAAAAAATAAAGAAAATCAAGAGCTAGATCTTCGAGAAGATCAATAAAATTGATAAACCCTTAGCCAGACTAACAAAGAAAAAGTGAGAAGCAGATGTGATTACATAAAATAAGAAATGAGGAAAGGGATATCACCACTGACCCCACAGAAATAAAGAGTATCTTAAGAGGATCCTTTGAAAAATTATAGGCTAAGAAAAATGATAATTTAGAGGAAATGGATAAATTCCTAGAAACTCACAAGCAGCCTACATTGACAAAAGAAGAATTGATTATCTCAACAGCCAATTACAAGTAAAGAGATAGACTCAGGTATCAAAAACCTCCCAACTAAGAAGAGCCCAGGACCAGATTGTATCACAGCTGAATACTATCAAACATTCCAGAAAGAGCTAACACAAATCCTGCTTAAATTCTTCCAAAAAATAGAAGTAGGAGGAACATTACCTAACTCATTCTATGATGCCAACATTACTCTAATACCAAAGCCAAACATAGATGCCACAAGAAAGGAAAATTATAGACCAATCACTCTAATGAACCTAGATGCTAAAATCCGCAAGAAAATACTTTCTAATCACATTCAACAACATTTCAAAAGAATTATACACCATGCCAAGTGGGTTTTATCCCAGGTATACAAGGATGGTTCAAAATAATAAAATCAATCAATGTAATACACCACATAAACAGATTGAAAGAAAAAAAAATCACATGATCATCTCTATAGATGCAGAAAAAGCATTTGACAAAACACAGCACTCTTTCCTGATAAAAACACTGCAAAAATAGGAATAGAAGGAAACTTTCTGAACATGATAAAGGGTATATATGAAAAACTCAGAGCCAACTTCATCTTCAATTGTGAAATCTTAAAAGCTTTCTCTCTATGATCAGGAACAAGACAAGGTTGCCCAGTAACCCTGCTTCTATTTAACATTGTCTTAAAAGTACTTGCTCAAACACTGAGGCAATAAAAAGATATAAAAGGCATATAAATTGGAAAAAAGGCATTAAAATTTTCACTATTTGCAGATGACATGATCCTATACATAGAAAGCCCTGAGAAATCTACAACAAAGATTCCAGAACTTATAAAGGAGTTCAGTACATTCACAGGCTATATCAATGCTCAAAAAATCAGTAGCATTTCTGTTTACCAATTACAATCAATCTGAGGAGGAAATCAAGAAAAAAATACCATTTACAATAGTAACTAAAATATCAAATACTTAGGAATGAATTTAACTAAAGATGTAAAGGACTTATATACAAAAAACTACACAACCCCGTTAAAGTCAAAGAAGACTTAAATAAATGGAAAAATATTCCCTGTTCATGGATAGGAAGACTAAACATCATCAAGATGTCTATCCTACCCAAATAATCTACAGATTTAATCCAATACCAATAAAAATTTTCAATGTAATTTTAATGAATTGGAAAAACTAACTACAAAATTTATTTGGAAGGCTAAGAGGCCCTGAATCACCAAAGACATATTGAAATGGAAAAATTAATTTGGAGGTAAACACGACCTCATTTTAAAACACACTACAAAGCTACAGTGGTCAAAACTGCATAGTACTGGCACAAGGATAGACATACTGACCAATGGAATTGAATTAGGAGTTCTGTTATAGAGCCTTGCATGTACATTCATCTGATATTTGAGAAGGCCACCAAGCCACTCATTTGGGAGAGAATGGCCTCTTCAGCAACTGATGCTTGAATAACTGAATATCCATATCCAAAAGAATGAGAGGAACACCATCTCACACGTTATACAAAAAACAACTCAATATGGATCATAGATCCAAATATAAGATCCAAGGCCATAAAAACCTTGGAAGATAATGTAGGGAAACATCTACAGGACCTTGTAATAGGAAATGGTTTCATGAACTTCACACCCAAAGCACGGGAACAAAAGAAAAAATTAGATAAATGGGATCTCCTCAAAATTAAAAACTTCTGCACCTCAAAGGACATTATCAAGAAAGTAAAAGGGCAGCCTACCCAATGGGAGAAAATATTTTGTAACCACATATCTGATAGAAGCCTAAAATCCTGCATATATAAAGAAATCAAGACATCCTCTTGCATGTAACTATGTATCTTGTCATCCAATGAGTCAAGCCAGGGGATATTTGTGGGCCCTGGGGTGATGAGGTGGGAGGCATGTAGTAGATCAAACAGGGGGTATTTACTGGTCAGTAGAAATGTTCTTCATCACCATAGAGTGATGGACACAGGACATGATAAATATTATCAAAATTTATAAAAGTGTATGGTCTAAAATGTAAATGATAGTGTAAAACATTGACAATGCTTAGTAGCTATGGTTCACTATTTGTATATCAGTTTTAACAATGCTACCATCCATATATTAAAAAGTATTAAGATAGGGGGGAAGAGAGGGGGAAGATGTTGGGTATAGGAGAGTCTCCTGTATTCTGTGTGTGACTTTGCTGTGACCTAACACTTCTTTCAAAAAAAAGGAAAATAGTGAGACACTGGGAAATGAGAGGGGGAAGGTGCCACAGTACAGACTGGACACCATATATTGCAGTGATGAAAGGCAAAAGGTTAAATTTTTTAAAATATTTTTCATTTTTTAAAATATTCTAATCTTTTAATTTAATTTTATTTTTAGTTCTTTTCTTAAAATTTCTATGTATTTTAGCTCTTACATCTTAATTTATCATTATTATTTCATTTTCCTATTAATTGTATTCAGCTACTGTAATGGCTTCATCTTTGAAGAAGCTTTGGATCACAGAAGGGTTACAACTAGGGTGAGAGGATCATTGGTGTGGGGTGTCAGGGATGGGGAATGCATGGGAGGAAGTTCATCTGAGCATAAATATAAGGTATATAAAAATGTTCAAATGTTCACAGGGCATTGTCACAGTGGGTGGAGAATCACTTAATAAATGAGAGAATACTGAATTCCCATTCTAGAAAGCTCTGCCACATTCTCTAAGGGAGCAGCAAGAGCCCTGCAAGTGCAGGGGCAGTGACTGGTGAAGGAGGGTGATCCACTGATGGATCCTTGATATTGGTGACTAGCCTTATGTGTCTTTGCTCTTGAAATTGAAACAGCCTATTGTTATGAGGTGCCTAAGGGTTGCCTCCTGGGAGCCTCCATGTTGCTCAAATATGGCCTCTCTCTAAGCCAAACTCAGCATATGAATACATTACCTTCCTCCCAGCATGGGATATGACTCTCAGGGATGAGCCTCCCTGCATTGAGGGATTACTACCAAGTGCCAACTGGCAATACAACTCTAAAAAGACCTTGACTAAAAGAGGGAAATTTTAAAAACAAATGAATTTATATGGCTAAGAGTCTTTAAAATGAGTTGGGAGATCATCCCAGAGGTAACGCTTATGCACATGTCAGTAGGATCTCATAGAAATCCAAAGTGGATATCACCCCAATTAGTGGGGCTTCTGAGGGCTCTGGAGACACCCAGGTTCTATGTCAGTGTGGATAGCTCCAGTTTGGTGCCTTGCCAGTGGGCCCTACTTTGGAATTTTTGCTCCTGAGAGTGACAAAGTTGGATTCAACTATGTCTTCCCTGCACATGGCTCATCTGTCCCTTCTATTAAAACCTATATTTGGTCCTGAGTTTGTAGGTGTACATCCAGATACTTGAGTCATTGGGCTGTCCATGTGCCAGCAGTGCCTGGAACCTCAGTGGATCAGCAACTCCTAATCTACAGCTCATTGGATTCACCCAGGACAACTGTCAGGGTAATGATGATGGACAATGGTGATCCCAGGGAATGGAGAGAGTCTGCATCTGCAGGCAGGTTAATCCCATCTATCTTTTCCATGGGATATAAGCATCATCTCAATTGGAGGTGGAGTGGACATCACTATCACAGACTTCTAAGTATGGGGGGGAAGAGCTATGGACTAGAGTGGAACTAATTGGATTCTACTATAGACATATTGTGATTCAAGCAATGGAAGAAATTACAACATTGCTGTGGACCCAGTGGCCACTGTAGGCTCTGGGGCCAGGGAGAGGGAAAAGCAGTTGTAATACAGGGGCTTTTTCAGGATTTGGGAATTATCCTGAGTGACATTGTATTGACAGATATAGGCCATTTTAATTTATTTTATTTTATTTTATTTTATTTTATTTTATTTTATTTTATTTTATTTTATTTTATTTTATTTTTTGCTTACAAAAATGTTATATATATATATATATACATACATATATTTTAAGAGGTGCTTAGATTACCTAAAATATTACACAGAACCCACTGGGATTCCCATGTTGCCCACCTCCCACACCTCCCACCACATCCCACACAAACATCTCCCACAGTGTGGCCCACCAACCTCAATGAACTTACACATCCTGGAGCCTTGCCACCAACCATAGACCACAGTTCACACTGTAGACCACACTCTCTCCCACTCAGTTCTGAGTGGTGTATGCTGATTTAAAATGGCCTACATCCATTGCCACAACAGTACTCAGGACAACCTCCAACTCCCAAAGAAGCCCCTGTATTTCAACTGCTCATCCCCTCCCTACCCAAAAACTGTCAAGTGGCCACTGGCTCCACCTCATTGTTATAATTTCTTGCATTGCAAGAATCACCATATGTGAGCAAGAGAATACCATCAAGTCCACTCTAGTCCATAGTTCTTCCCCCAATCCTGAGGGGACTGGGATGGTGATGTCCACTCCAACTCCAAGTGAGAGAGGGCTTACATCCCATGGATATGGTGGGTGGGATGATCCTGCCTGCAGATGCAGGGATATAGGCCATTTTATATCCTTATATAACATGCAGGACTGTGTGGAAGAGAGTATGGTCTACAATATGAAATATGGTCCATGCTTAATGGCAAAGCCCCAGGATGTGTTTATCAATTGCAACTAATGTGCCACACTAATGAAGGATGTTTATGTGTGAGGTAGTGGGAGGTGTGGGAGGTGGGGTGTATGAGAATTTCTAAATTTTTTTTTGTAACATTTATGTAATCTAAGTATCTTTTGAAAAATAAAATAAAAAAATAAAAATAATAAACTCTCTCAGGGACTCCTAAATCAGGACAAAGTCCCACCTGGGTCTCTTGTGACACTTTCTGCCCTTGTCTCCAGGCCACACCCCTACCTCCTAATTCAGACAGTTGCCTAAGTAAGACTGGCTATAGGCCCCATGGCCAGTGAGGGCCAAACTAACGCTGGATATATTTACTTGTAAAAGCATTCACACCTACATTAGTGTCTACCTTTTTATATATGTCTATGCATATCAACATAAAAGTCCACAACAAGGCTTCGGTATCACTCTGTGGTCTGTTGCTCTGACACAATTGTACATGCTTTTATTTTCATGGAAATATGACAGTGTATAACTCTGTTCCCATTCCTCCTGTCTTTTTATTCCCTACCCCACACATCCCTTCCTGATCTCAGGGCAAAAGCTATTTTTGTTCAGCAGAATCATCCTCATTCTGTCTTTCCCCACCAGCCCCCCAAGTGGTCTCCTTCTCTGAGTCCCCTGTGGATGGCTGACAGTTTCCTGTGTCCTCTATGGAGTCCTGGTTCTTCCCAGACTCCCCAGATAGTCCCCACTTTCACAGCTCTAATCATTGCACAGAAGATGCAGATTAATGTCATGTGGTGGCCACAGGGTCATATTGGGCTGAGGAATCCCTGTTATTCCTGATGAGGATAAGGATGGAGGTAGAAATCCAAACTTCTTTCAGATGCTTTTTGCTGGTATTTTATTTTGAGGATCTCTGTGAAAGGGAAAGTCAGTAAGGAGAGTTTGGTATATTAATGAAGTAGAAAACTGGTGTTATTGTAATCATGGGAATAAAATAATAGAGGCATTTTGGTGAGTTGAACAGCCAGGGAAGAAGCTATGTATTGTTTTGTTTTTGAGGTCCCAGGACCAGGGATTGAACTTGGGACCTTGTATGTGAGAAGCTGGCACTCAACCACTGAACCACATTGGCTCTCCTGTATTTGTTTTACTTGTTTGTTATTTCTTTCTTGTTGTTTCTTTAGGAGGCACCAGGAACCAAACCCAGGACTTCCTATGTGGGAAGCAAGCACTCAACCACTTGAGCTGCAGGTTCTCCCCTGAAATTTTTTCCTTAACAATAACTCCCTGATTATTTAAATTGTTCATATTAATAAGCAGGATAATAAAAGAAAAATAAAGCCCCTTACTCTGTTAATATCTTGTTTTTCCCAACCATTTTAATATTACAGTTAGGGGTCCAGAGTCAAAACTCTTTTGAAATAAGTTTTACACAAAGTAATTCCTGTGATTAAAATATTATTTTACTTTTCATAATTACCATTTCCAAAGATGATCATGAATTTAATTCTAGGCATTGTTTGCATGTCTTGGTTTATTGAAGGATCTATTAGGCCAGAGTCATTGAGTCAACCAATGCCCCCTTTAGGCTCTATTCCATTTCTACAAGTGTCAGACATGGGGGACCCTAGGCCCTCATTTATAGATGTGGGCACTGAGGCCTGAAAGGGGAAGGGCCAGGCTGAGGCCCACAAAATTTGAGTGACAAAGGACCAGGTTCAGCTCTTTGCTCTCTCTTGCTCTCATGAACCCTACTCAGGCTAACCTTCTGTGCCTTGCCTGGGACTCTGTGTGTTGGTCTGGATGTATAGCCTACAGAGCAGGGTGGGGTGGAGTGGGGAATGGGGTGACCCTGAATCTCTGTGGTCCAGGTCTAGACCAGTGTTCTTTACTGGTGAACTTCACTAATGCTGACCACGGTCTCCTCAGCCCTGGCACCCCTGGTCAATGCCTGGTAGGCTGGTAAGTCCCCAAAAAGGAGCAGCAGACTTCCTTCTTGCTGTGCAACCAGAAGATGTCTCCAACTCAAAGGCCAAGGGCTGGGGGACTTGGATGAGAACAGCCACCTTTGACCCAGCCTGAGGGTCCTGGCTCCAGAAAGATGTGAGGGAATTCCAGTGGGAGGGTGTGCCCTGTAGAGATAGATGGTATGTAGGGGAAAAGGGCATGCACAGCTGTAGCAGTTCAATATTATGTATGAATTACAAAAATAGATATTGGATTATGTTTGTAAACTGGTCTGTTCCTCTGGATATATTAGATCCTATTAGATTCAGAATTTTAAATTTTACTTGATTAAATTAAGGTTGGGGTTTTAATTCAGCCAGATAAATATGACTTTGAGTCCCCACACCCTTGGTGAGTGGGGACTACAGAGAAAATGACACAGCAGAGGAGAGAGTTGGAATATTGATGCTGGAGTCCTGAGAAGTAAATACACAGAGAAGCAGTTACATGAGGAAAGAGAGAAAGTTCCATGGGACACAGCAAAGGCCCTGGGAAGAAAATAAGACTGATAACCTATTGCTGATCTTTTCAAGAGAGTAGAGTAGTTGAGCCTGGAAAGAAACAAAGAAGCTGGACCAAAGGGCCTTGGGAAGATGGGGAAGGCAACCCCTTGCAAAGACCAGCAGCCATCCTACACCATGTGGCAACAAAGTTTGTGAGAGAAGTAACTTATGCTTTATGGACTTGTAAATATAAGATTCTATCCTAAATAAATACCATTTATAAAAACAACAGATTTCTGGTACTTTGTATCAGCACCCATTTGGCTGGCTAATAAAACATTCTTCCCAGATTTCAGCTTTTAAAATATTTGAATAAATTGAGAAAATTGATACACTTGTGACAAATACTTGAAATCATTATGTAAATTGTGAGATAAGGCAAAGTTCTGTGAGCAATTGCCATTCATTCATCAACAAGGTGACAAATCCTATCAACTAGCAGTGAAATGTCTTTCCCTCTTTCCACCTGCCTGGTCTTGGCAACCCTGCACAATGGTCTTTCACAGAGACCCAACCCTCCTTCCCTTAGCCCTCTTCCCTCCTTCTCTTCTTTCTTAAATTAATTTAATTTCTTATGAAATTGAGAAAAGCTTATTATAAAGAATTCAACATGCAAGTGGAAAAAACCATCCAACTTTCCAAAAAACAGGGAAATGTTTCATCATCAACAACAATCAGAGGAACTTCCTACCACTTGTATTCTTACTGGAGATGGAAGAATAGAAAGCTGAAAGAATGACATTTGTTTGCACAAGTGAACATAGGCAGATTTAGCAATACCAAGATGCTGATTTTGACAAATACATTTGTATAAAATTATATATTTTATTTTTCATTTAAAAATAAAGTTCATGTCTCCTGGTCCTCACAGAAGATAAAGAGAGGATGTTGTTTTCTGTGCTGCCATTGCTGTGAAGGACTGGAGTCCAGCCTAACTTTGTCCCAACTCCTGTGTGACTTTGTTTCTGTCATGGGAGCTTGAACAAATACTTCTTTCTCTGTGAAGCTGAGAACTTGACTGAGGCAAGCTGGGTTATCCAGCCCCCCTCCCTCCTGGCTTAATTTTCCAAGGGATACCATGGCCCCTGTGAAGAAACAGTTTTTTTCCTTTCAAGGAAAATGTCAGTGCTTCATCTGTGAAACAAATTCTCCATTTCATTTGTAGGTACTCTACTTCAGAGACACCTAACTGTCCTTATGCCAGGTGGCTTTGTCCTGTTGTCAAATGTCTTTTCTATAAATGCTCTTATTTGCTTGGCTTTATCTTTTATCCATACTACTGTGATTTTCCAAAAAATTTCCTCCACACTCTTAATTTGACTTCCAGGTATGTCTATTATACTATAAATTTATGTAATAGTTTTGTAGTTGTCATGTATCTATCCTCATAGTTAATCACCATTTCTATGTTATTCTGTCATTCTATATGTGGGTTCTGAGATACTTCACACAGAGTTACTTTTAAAGGATCAATCCTTTCTTCTTGCACTTCCTTACACTGAGATCTTTGAGGGGTGGTTGGCATTTGGGGAGGGGCCTTGCTTCCCTGTGAGCAACTTTCATTGGAGGTTTCAGGCTCTCCTCACTCTCTTGGAGAATATGTGTGCAGTTTCACATGATGTTTCCCCAAGTTGGTGAATTTTTATTTGACATTCTGAGCCCTCTATGGACACCCAGTCTTTTTTCCTCCTGGGAAAACCTTGGGTATTGACCCTTTATGTCCACCTCATCAACTTTTCCTCTCTCCTCTTCAACAGCTCTGATCACACAAATTCTGGAGATTGTCATATAATGGATGATCCAAGGCACTGAAAAGCATACAGAATAACAAAAAGCACATAACAGTCCTGTGGAGATTTGATGTGTTATGAACTCTAGAGTTCTGAAAGCTTCAAGATAAAGGTTCTTAAAGTTAATCCATTCCTGTGGGTGTGAACACATTGTACGTAGGTAAGACCTTTTGAGGAGGCTACTTCAGTTATGGTGTGAATTTCCTCAATCAAAATGGGTCTTAATACTATTACTGGAGTCCTCTAATAAAGAGAATGAGGAGAGAGTGAGCAGAAAGCCATGGAATTAAGAAGCTAAAAGCAATAAAACCCAGAAAAGATGGGAGAGTTCAGCAGATACAACAATTTGCTTTACCACGTGGCAGAGGAGCCAAGGTTTTGCAGCAACCAGTCTTTGGGGAAGAAAGCATCATCTTGATGATGCCTTTATTTGGACATGTTCCTGGCCTTAGACTGTAAGCTAATAAATTCCCATTGTTTAACCAAACACATTTCATGGCAACTGCTTAGAGCAGCCTAGGAAACTAAAGCAGTTCTGATTATCCATATAAAAATATATTTTAAAAATTTGTTTCAACTGTTTTCAGAGAAATTAATCTCTATGGATCCAGTGGGAGACTCAATTCCCTTCCATCAAACAGGTGATTTAGATAACTCTGGGTGATTACTAAGTGCACTGTAGGAGCAGCTTACTCTGCCACCATTTTGCCCATCACCTCCAAAACTATTAATTTCGGATAACCTATTGGTTCTGAAACAGAGTATTGTACTTATCTTGATTTTCCTTTTTAGCCATGAGCCTCGGTGTCATCCATGATTTTTTGGTCATTCCATTTCCTTCCTGCAAGCTTCCCATGCACATTCCTCATTCATGTTGATCTGTTGCCCTTGATGCCTCTTCTGGCCATCTGACCCAAGTTGTGCTGCTAAGTATTAGCTGGTGATTCATAAGAGTGTTAATACATTCTGGACACTAATTGTAGAATCAATATGAGCATTGCAAATTTTTTTCCCTCTGTGGTTTGTCCTTACATTTTGTTGGTGGCTTTGTTTGCTTTGTTTTTCAGATACATTTTTTAGCAGGCATCAGGGGTTGAACCCTGGACCTTGTACATGCAAAGCAGATACTCAACCACAGAGCTACAACCACTCCCAATAACAGATACTTTTATAAAATATATTTTTTATGTTTTTAAAAAAGGTATTTAGATTACATAAATGTTACACAAAAATATAGGTGATTCCCATATGCTCTCCTTCCTACACCTCCCACAATTTCCCACATTAACAACATCTTTCATTAGTGTGGTACATTCATTATATTTGATGAAAACATTTTAGGGCATTGCCATGAATCATAGATTATATGTTACATTGTGGTTTAAATTCTCTCCCACCCATTTTTTCTTCAGAGACCCTGAGGACTGAACCCAGGACCTCATACATGGGAAGCAGGCACTTAACCAACTAAGCCACACTTGTTTCCTGATATTTTTTATTTTAATGCATTTACATTTATCAATCTTTGCCTGCATGGTTTGGTTCTGTGTGCCATAATCAATAAATCTTCCTCTAATGAGATTCCACAGGAGTTTTCTGAATCTTCTATTCTAAATGGCTTATAGCTTGGCTTCTCAATCCTGAGTCTTTGCTGTTGCCTTAGCGGATATCTGTGGTGGCAGGTGGCCAAGCAATGACCTTGATCAGTAAGTGCCCCAGAAATATTCCCTGCTCATGTCCATGTTGATGACCCTGGGTTCTGTTCTCTGCACACCAGGTGGATAGTGGGGAAGGATTGAGCCTGCAGGATGAGTCCCATCCAGGCTTTCCCTGAAGCTGAAGACCCAGGTACCTTCCATTTACCATCTGGACCATGTTTGAAAGTCCTTGAGCAACATGATAGGAGGGGATGCCCACCCATACACAGTTTACCTTCCAAACTCCCCCAGACCCCACTCCCATCTTATTGCCTGGCAAAAGATGTTTTGAAGACATGCAGGGTCACCCTTCCCAGTGCTGAGTTGTGTTAACTCACTTAACTCTCAGGAAAGTGCTCTGAGATCTATGGTATTTGAAGTTGATGAAACTGATACACATAGAGGTTAAGTTACTTGCAAAAGGACATGCAGTAAGGAGGTGGCAGGTATAGGACTGGGATGCTGGAATCTGGATCCTGAATCTGTCCTCTAACAAGAACTCCTGCTCCCCAGAGCAACCCCCCTATTTTTAAGCCCTCTCCTCAGTGGATCAGGGAGACTCTCCTTCCCTTTCATCACCTGCTCAAACTCTTTGTGTATTTGTTATACTACACGTGTGTCTCTTTATTGCCTCCACTGGATCATTGGCTTATTCAAGGAAGCTTCTAGAATGTTTAGCACATGATAGGGCTTAATCTCTATTGGTGGGTGAGTGTTGGGTGATGGACTTGAGCTTCATCATTGTGAAAGCACCCACAGACCAGAGGGTGAGGGAAACTCTCAACCTTGCTTTTTCCAGAAGTGGGTAGAAGCTAATCCTTGGGCTGTTTTCCCTTTCACCCATCCCTGCATTCACAGTCCCAAGGCAGTACAAACTCCCTTCCCCAGGTTCCTGCCTCACCCAACCTGCCAACCATCCCTCTGTCAAAACTGAGTCTGGGGCCCTATCTGTCCTCAGTTCTGTCCATAGTACATCTGTGGCTCTCAGGGAGCACAGGGCTGGGTCACTTGCCATTCATCCTTTCAGAATGAGTGTATATTTCTGCTTAGAAGACTCTCTGGTGACAGTCTGGGGGTCTTCCCCTCCTTGGTCATTTCAATGGTGGGAAGCCCCTGCTGCCAAGGGTGCAGCTAGAAGTGGTCTGGAAAAGGCACTGCTGCCCAGGGACCTCAGGAATGCACCACTTTCCAATCCACTAGGCTTTGTGAGTTGGACTGAGAGTGGCTTGTTCTACTTCAAGAAGACCCAGGGTTAGGAAAGGTTCAAGTGGCATGTCTACACACCTTCAGGTTCCTTCCATGCTCCTGGTCTGTGGCTTTGACACCATCTTCCATCACCTGATTCCAGGCTACCTCCTGCCACAGGCTTTCCCAACACCATAATCAGGACCACAATGCATACATGTGCATGGAGGCACTGGAGTGGACTCTCATGCCCCCACACATGTACATCAGGCAAGTGCTTGCATGCCTACAGATAGTGCCCTTGAAGTCACAAACACCCCTGTATACAGTCCTGCACACACACACTGCAACAGAGGACCTAGACCAGTGGTGATTTTATTTCTTCATCCTCAATCTGGGCAAGTGTCACCTGTAGAAGCAGTTTCCAAGAATGGACAGGATGAAATGCATCATGTCCCCCTTTCCTTCAAATTCACATTTCCATCAACCATCAAGACAGTCACTTTATTGACTGGAACTTGGCACAGAAATCTCCATATCCTCTCCCCCTTGTATTCCCACCTAGGAGTTGGGGGCTACATTTTGTTTCTGATTCACGGTCTCTACAATCAGCACCAGCCCCAGAAATCTCCTCAGTTGCTGGTAGATGCAACCAGGCATTTATGCAATCAACTTATTGATAATTAAATTCACATAATGCCCTTGAACTTTAATTAGCCCAGTGCTTGCTTGACCAAACTACTGGGCACCATTACTTGGCTGAAAGTGCACCCCTTGTCAACATGGCAGCCATATAGATCACCTTAAACCATACTTAGTCTCTAAATAAAAGCAATTATATATATATATATATATATATATATACACACACACATACACACGCACACACACACACATATTTCTGCCTAAGAAATAGTCAACTGACCTGCATACCACCAGAAATTCACTGAATCCTTCCAGAATAGGATGCAAATCCTCAGGTAATGTTCACTCTTCAACATGACAACCTTAAATACTATATCATGAAACTAATATAACTTATGTCATATGATAAGGTGAAAGGTTAGGGAAGAAAATGATTCATTTTGTGTACTTATACAAACATACTCATAACAAAACAAGGAAGAAATATTCATGACCATTATAGTTCTCATTCTCTGTTATCAGTCACATGCTTGAAGTTCATATTTGTCACTACCATCTTCCATTACCCATTCCATGTTCCCATTATCCTTAGAAAGGACAACAGCTGGAAGTGGTTCTTTGCCTGGTCATGAGATCCAAATTGTCATTCCTGAAGATTCTGAGCCATTGTTAGTCCTGCTTGGATTGGGTTGTTGCAATTTTCCACTGACATTAATCAGAGGGCATGTGATATTACTAAGAGACACCCTAGGGGATCTCCTGCATTCCAGGCAAACTCTTCTTTATCTACATAGTGTAGGATCAATCCCCTCAATCAGTACAGCAATTCCTTTCTTTGCTTGTGGATTCAGAGGCACAGGAGCCCAAAGTGGCCAGGTGGCTCTCTTAACTTCCAGATCAATGGAATCATTGTTGTGTTCCCTGGTGGAAGCACTCTTTCTTTTGGAACTAAGACCTCTAGACGAGCAGAGCTTAAAGTTGCAGGAAAAGGAAGCAAAAGGTTTCCTAGTAGATCACTAGGAGCAATAGTGAGTGTTGACAATCCCATTTCCACTTCTAAATTCCTGAACCCATGAATCCTGTCTATGGGAGAAACAGAACCATAATGGATATGTTGATTTAGAGCACACACAGCCTCCTGAAAAACAATGCCTCAGCCCTGAAAGGTACTGCTACGTAGTTTGCACCAGAATTGAGTCTTCAAAAGGTCATTCCACTGTTCTATCAATTTAGCTGCTTCAGGAATTTGAGGAACATGGTAAGACCAGTGAATTCCATGGGTATGTGCACATTCCAGCCCATCATTTGCTATGAAGTGGGTTTCTTGATCAGAATCAATGCTGTGTGGAATACCATAGTGGTGGATAAGACATTTGGAAAGTCCACAGATGGTAGTTTTGGAAGAAGCATTGTGTGCAGGGAAGGCAAACCCATATCCAAAGGATGTGTTTATTCCAGTTAGAACAAATCACTACCCTTTCCATGATGTAAGTGGGCCAATGTAATCAACCTGCCATCAGGTAGCAGACTGATCACCTTTGGGAATGGTGCCATATCAGGGACTGAATGTGGGTCTCTGCTGCTGGCAGATCAGGTGGTCAGCTGTGACTGTACCCAAGTCACCCTTGTTGAAGGGAAGTCCTTGTTGCTGAGCCCATGCACAAACTCCATCCCTTCCACCAGGGCTACTTTGCTCATGAGCCCAGCTGGGCAATGACAGGAATGGCTGAGGAAAGAGACTATTAGCCACAGAGAAGGTCCTCTTATCCATTTGTGTATTAAAATTTTCTTTGCTGAAGTGACCCTCTGGTAAGCATGCACATGAGACATAAATACTTTCATATTTTTCTGCCCCTTCAGAAAAATCTACACACAAACCTTTTCTGCAGACTTCTTTGTTATAAATTTTCCAATTATTTTCCTTCCAAGTCCCTGACTATCCAGCCAAACCATTGGCAACAGCCCATGTATTATTGTACAAATGCACTTCTGGTCATTTCTCCTTTCAAGCAAAATGAAAAATCAAGTACACTGCTTAAAATTCTGCCCACTGGGAGGATTTGCCCTCACTACTGTCCTTCAAGAATGTCCCAGAAAGAGGTTGCACTGCTGCATCTGTCCGCTTTTGGGTGGTACCTTCACATGATGAAGAACCATCTGTAAAGTAACCTCAAGCTTTCTTTTTCCCCATCAACTGATTGTAAGGAATTCCCCAAGAGGCCATAAACATGGCCTGGGAAAGAGAAGGTAATGTGGCAGGAGTAGTGACCATGGACCTTTGGGTCACTTCCTTATGTAACTTACTTTTGCTTTCAGGACAACCTTAAGCCCTATCCCATATATACCACTTCCACTTTATGGTGGAGTGCTGCTGTGCATGCCCAACTTTATGGTTTGATGGGTCAGAAAATACTTAGCTCATGACAGACAAGTCAGATCTCATGGTAACTTTTTGGCCCATGCTTAAACATTCAGTCTTACTAAGGCTCTGTAGCAGGACAAAAGCTTTTCTAAAAAGGAGAGTAGTTAAAAAAAATGGAGAGTAGTTATCTATAGAAGATGTCAGGGCTTTGTTCCAAAATCCTAATGGCCTATATTGTGATTCTCCTATAGGGGCCTGCCAAAGCCTCCAGATGGCATCTCTATTTGCCATTGACACTTCCAGCACCTTTGGATCTGCTGGATCATATGGCCCAAATGACAGTGCAGCTTGCATAGCAACCTGGACCTGTCACAGAGCCTCTTATTGTTCCAATCCTCACTCAAAACTAGCAGGTTTTCTGGTCACTCAGTAAATGGGCCAGAGTAGCACACCCAAATGAGGAATATATTGTCTCCAAAATCCAAAGAAACCAACTAAGCATTGTGCCTCATTTTTAGTCATAAAAGGAGTCAATTGCAACAGCTCATCCTTCACTTTAGAAGAGATATCTTTACATGCCCCACACTATTGGACACTTAGAAATTTCAGCAAGGTGGAATTCCCCTATATTTTTCTTGTATTTATCTCCCATCATCTCTCACACAAATGCCTTACCAATAAGTCTGGAGTCATTGCTATGTCTTGCTCACTAGATGCAGTCAACATGATATCATCAATATAATGGACTAGTGTGATGTCTTGTGGGAGGGAGATATGATCAAGGTCCCTGCAGACACAATTATGATGACATAGGGCTGGAGAGTTGATATGCTCTTGAGGCAGGCCATGCCAGCTGAAAGCAAACTTTTTGGTGGTCCGTACTAAAGGCAATTGAAAAAAAAGCATTTTTCTGATCAATAGCTGCATACCAGGTATCAGGGAATGTATTGATTTGCTCAAGCAATGATACAACATCTGGGACAGCAGCTGCAATTGGAGTCAACACCTCATTAAATTTATGATAATCTACTGTCATCCTCCAAGATCATCCGTTTTTTGCACAGACCAAAAAGGAGAGTTGGATAGGGATATTGTGGGAATTGCCACCCCTTTGTCCTTCAAGTCCTTGATAGTGGCACTGATCTCTGCAATCCCTCCAGGAATCCAGTATTGCTTTTTTTAAAAAAAATAATTGATAGATTCTTTTATTAACACTCAAAACTCTACATCATTATAGTGGGAAAATAATTGTTTCTCTAATGACTAAATACATAAAAACTATCCATGGCCTAATAAGTTTAGTGTGTACTAGGTATTATGAATATCTTAGAGATAGGACTTCAGCTTGCTGGGATCATTAAGGTATGACTGATAATGAGAAACTTCAATTTATAAAACATTTTCTGAAGAGCATTCCCAAACAGTAATCCCTCTGAAATTAAAACATAAAATAAAATTTATTTTATACCTAGTTCTAAATTATACCTAGTTCAATAACGTTGTAATTTCACAGCATCAATGTTTATTACACAACAATAAATCAACAGATACCATTTCAAAGACTATTAATTTTCCTTCCTTGTTTATTTCCAGCATTGACCATTCTAAGGCTTTGTAAGCACATCCAGGAATTGAGCAAGAACTGCTGATTTGGTCACAAAAATCCTTCTTGGATAAACAACATTTTTATTTGTGGATCTGTGCATTGATGTGGGGTTCCAGAGTGCCTTAATCAAAAGGTAAGTCAGGGAGGCTCTATTTTGCCTGGAACCTAAAACTCCCAAAACTGGTACAAGCTTCCTACTCATGCTACTGAACCCACCCCTTGTCCCCTTCAGCCTTTGGGGGAGCCATAATGGTGTCCTTGGTGGCAGCTGCATAGCCCCTGACACTGGGCCCAGATTTGCTTTTGATTTACAATTTTGCTAGGTAGGGGCAGTTCTTAAGGCTTCCTCTTGGCCTTTCCTACTTAATAGCCCTCACTCCACAAGTCAGGGATCCAATATGGGGATTCTGCCAGTGACTGAGTGTGTCTATTCCAATTATTCGTTCCAACTGGGGAAAAAAACACAGAAATGTCCAGGGATCCAGTGGACCCACAGTGAGATGGACCTGAGCTAAAACTCCATTGCTCACTTGACCTCCATTAGCCCTTACACTGACTGGTGGATCACAGTGATATTTTTGGTCTTCTGGAATTAATGTCATTTATGAACCAGTGTCTAATAATCCCTCAAATGTCTGAATATTTCCTTTTCCTCAATGCACAGTTATCTTGGTAAAACACTGTAAGTCTCTTTGGGGGAAAGTTGAAGGAAGTTTAATAGTATAATTTTTTGGCATTGTAACAGGATCCCAAAGGGACCTGGTCTTCCCTTCATTCAAGGATCTCGGGGTCTCTAAACTGTCTCAAGCCTGTCTTAAGGAGTGATGACTCTCTTTTTCTGCAATTCAAGTTAAGGTTTTGTTCACTTGACCTAGAACACTTCTGTTTATACAGATCAAATAGGAATTTAGTAGACTGTCCATCTCTTTAACTTCTAGGTACCCCATGACCTATTAGCCAATGCCATAGGACTATGTGACTCATACTTTTTTGATTGATGTCTGAGTGTGACTTTCATTGTGGTAAACATACCTATATGTCTTTGGCAATTAAGTGCTGTTCCTTGGCTTCTGCCAGCCCAGGATCCAATCATCCCCGTACTTTTTAATAATTCTAGTTCCATGAGAGAAGTTCATAAAGTAATATCAGGCCTACAGAGAAGAGCAACCACAGAGCTCATCAGGAAAGAGAGAGTTAGCCTCACAAATTTATTCCTCACAGTGTTGGTTTAAGTTTGGTCCTCTGGGCATTCCAGGGGTGGGTGGGCAGATCTTAAATGGTGAATCCATTCTAGGATTCCAACCTCTCTAAGCCTTTGGATCCCCTCATCTGTAATATACCAGAGTAAATCAGGCATCTTGACTTCAGGCATTGTAAGTCATCTTTTTTTCCATGTTTCAGCCAGCCACCCAAACAGTTATAGCTCTTTTGAACACTTTGATCTACAACACTGAATCCAGAATCAATAAATTCAGCCTGATTCAACTTTATGTTCTTTCCACCATTATTGCATACCCTTAATATTCCCTTGATTTCTATCTATATAAATTGGAAAACTCATGCAGTTCTTTTAGAGTATAATGTACTTCCTCTGGGTCACACTTTGTACTTCACCTTTGGGGGCTTGTTTTGATTTTAGTTTTGTTATAGGTCTGGAAGAGAAGAAGGGTGGTGGGGTGGGTATGGAGATAAATTAGAAGTGTTTTTCCAGATAATTACCTTAGGGAATCGATTTGCATTTTCAGCTGGTGAGACAGGATTTATCTCTTCAGGCTTGGATTGGATGGCAGACATTTTAGAACAGTTTGGATGTTGGGTGATGATTTCTTCAGAGAGGGAAGTGGTGAAAACTCCTTAAGGCAAGCTTGAGATTGGGTAGTACAGGCTTGAGGCTCAGTCATACCCTCCTCAAAGCAGGGAGGAGGTACAGACTCCTTGGTGCAAATTTAAAAATTAATAATATATAACAAAAAATACAAAATTACAAAATACCAAATACAAAAATAAAATAAAATATTTTTCATTGTGTCTTTCATCACAGTAAGATCTGTTGTCTTTATGTACAGTGAAAATTTCTTCCATATGTTTCCCAGTGTTTTTTTAAAAAGATTTATTTTATTTATTTACTTATATATCCCCCCTTGCTGCTTGTGCTCACTGTGTCCATTTGCTGTGCATTTTTCTGTGTCTGCTTGTCCCCTTTTGTTTTGCCAGCTCACCATGCCATGCAGACCATCAGCTCACCATGCCATGTGGGCTAGCTTACCTTCACCAGGAGGCCCTGAAAATCAAACCCAGGGCATTCCATATGGTAGACAGGAGCTCAAGCAGTCGAGACACATCTGCTTCCCTCCCTGTATGTTTTTGTTTTTGTTTTATCTTCAAAGAAACTAGGTTACAAAAAAGTCACATAGAAAATATAGAGGATTCCTCTATTCCCAACCACCTCTCCCTCTCGAACTCATGCCTATTAATAACATTTTAAATGTGTAAGGTACATTTGTTACAATTGATGTACAAATATTGTAGCATTGCTACTAACAATGGTTAATGATTTGCATTATGGTTTGCATTTTGCACTATACAGTTTTATAGGTTTTGACGAAACTTAAAATGGCCTGTATCCATTATTGCAAGATCATCCAGAACAATTCCAATGCACTAAAAATGCCCTATGTACAATCTGTGCTATTCTTCTTTCCCCTTTCAAGTTTTGAAGAATAAGATTCATAGTTACATGCAATAATATTTAGGTCTTGACATACTGGTTAGTTTTCTTTTACTATGCACTGCCCTTGTTCTTGTGAGATTCTTGCCCCTTTAATTGAGAACATAGCAGGACTTCCCAGGGTGAGAGTTAAATATTTTCTTGTTAATTGTGTAGATCTCCATCCACTGAGATAACACACTGTGACAAGATGAACACTTTCATATTCCATAGGAATATGCCCCAGGTGCACCCTATCCCACATATCCCCCACCCCCAATGCCCTGCACCATAACCCTCCCATGCCATAATTCCTAAATGAACATTCCCAGCATTGTAGTTTTAACCACAGACCTACAAATACCCAGAGATCACCTGTTCCTTCCTCAAGCCCTCTCCCCAATTTCATGGATTGTCTAACCCACCCCCACATTACTCCCTCTCATATTCCAGCACTGTCAAACCCAATCTCAACACTGCACCACTATCAATCCGATTCACTGCCCAACATCCCCTTCCACCTTATCATAGGCCTTGCTCATATTGAGCCCCCAACTCACCACACTCTACTCCTGTTCTGTCTCCTGATAAACTATATTCCAGACTCTATCTTTGTGAGTCTGCTCAATTTGCTTAAGCCATATCAGTGAGGCCATGTAGTATTGGTCCTTCAGTGACTGGCTTACTCCACTCAACATAAGCTCTTCAAGATTCATCCATGTTGTCCCGTGTGTTAATATTGCATTCATTCTTACAGCTGAATAATATTCCATTGTATGTGTATACCACAAATTTCTTCTTCATTCATCTGTTGGACACTTGGGTTGCTTCAAACTTTTGGCAACAGTGAATAATGCCACTATGAACACTGGTGTTCATATATCTGTCATGTCCCTGCTATCAGGACATGACAGATATATGTCCTGAAAGTGCATTTTGGGTATATACCCAGAAGTGGGATAGCTGGATCATATGGCAATTTTATAGTTAGCTTCTTGAGGAACTGCCAAACTGTCCTCCACAATGGCTGCATTATTATACATTCCCACTATCAGTTGATGAGTGTTCATTCCCTTTCCTCCACATCCTCTCCCACACTTGTACTTCTTTGTTTTTTAAAAGCCCCCAGTCTAATAGGTGTAAGATGATATCTCATTTTAGTTTTAATTAGCATTTCCCTAATAGCTAGTGAAATTGAGCATCTTTTTGTATGCATTTTAACCATTTGTATTTCTTCTTTGGAGACATGTCTATTCAAATCTTTTGTCCATTTTAAAATGGCTTGTTTGTCTTTTCATTTCTGAGATGTAGATTTCATTATATATGCTGGATATTAAGCCCCTATCAGATAAATGGTTACAAATTATATTATCTCATTGAGTAGGGTGCCTTTCACTTTCTTGACAAACTCCTTTGAAGTAAAAAGATTTTAATTTTGAGGAGTTCCCATTTATCTATTTTTCATTTGTTTCTTGAGGTTTTGGAATAATGTTTATGAAACCATTTCCTACTACAATATCTTGTAGATGCTTCCTTACATTATCATCCAGTAGCTTTATGGTCTTGGTTTTTATATTTATTTCTTTGATCCTTCTTGAGTTAATTTTTTAATAAGGTTTGTAATGGCGATCCTCACTCATTTTTGGGATATGGATATCCAGTTCTCCAAGCACCATTTGTTGAAAAGGTCATTCTCTCCCAGTTGAAAAGACTTTGTGGCCTTATCAAATATCAGTTGACTGTATATGTGAGGATTTATATCAGCATTCTCAATTCAATTTCATTGGTCAATATGTCTATCCTTGTGCCAATATCATGTAATTTTGAACACCATAACTTTGTAGTATGTTTTAAATTTAGGTAGTGTGATTTCTCCATTTTTTTTTTAATTATTCAATATGATTTTGGCTATTTGGGACCCCTTGCCTTCCCAAATAAATTTCATAATTAACTTTTCTAACTCAGTAATAACTTTTGTGATTTTTTATTGGGGTTGTGTTGAATCTCTAATTAATGTGAGTAGGACAGACATCTTAATGATGTTTAGTCTTCCAATCCATGAACATGGAAGATTCTCCCATTCATTTAGGTGTTCTTTGATGTCCTTTAACAATACTGTGTAGTTTTCTGTGTACAAGTCCTTTACAATTTTAGTTAAGTTTATTCCTAGGTATTTTCTTCTTTTAGTTGCTATTGTGAATGGGATTTTTTTTGTCTTGATTTCCTCCTCAGATTGCTCATTACTGGTGTACAGGGCTGTTAATGATTTTTGTGTCTTGATCTTATATCCTGACACTTTACTCAACTCATTTATCAGGCCCAGAAGCTTTGCTGTATATTTTTCAGTTCTTTCTATATATAGGATCATGTCATCTGTAAATAGAGAAATTTTTGCCTCTGCTTTTCCAGTTTGGATGACTTTTATATCTTTTTCTGGCCTAAATGTTCAAGAAAGTTCTAACATAATGTTAAATAAGAGCGATGACAGTGGGCATCCTTGTCTTGCTCCAGATCTTAGAGGGAAAGCCTTTAGAACTTCACTTTTGTGTATGATGTTAGCTGTGGATTTTTCATATATACCTTTCAGCATGTTGAGGAGCTTATGAAGTGATTTTGTCAAGAAAGGATGCTGTATTTTGTCAAATGTTTTTACTGCATCAATACAAATGATCATGTGATTTTTTTTTTATCTGTTAATGTGTTGTATTACATTGATAAATTTCCTTATGTTGAGCCATCCTTGCATACCATGGATGAAACCCACGTGGTCTTGCATATAATTCATTTGATGTATTGTTGGATACAATTAGCAAGTATTTTGTTGATGATTTTAGAACCCATGTTCATTAGAGAGTTGGTCTGTACATTTCATTTCTTGTGGTGTCTTTATGTGGCTTTGTTATTAGCGTGATATTGACATCATAGAATGAGTTAAGCAATGTCCCTTGCAGTTCTGTTTTTTGGAAGAACTTAAGCAGGATTGGTGTTAGCTCTTTCTGGAATGATTGGTAGAATTCACATGTTAAACCATCTGGCCCTGGGCTCTTCTTAGTTGGGAGGTTTTAGATGACTAACTCAATTTTGTCTGTTGTGATTGGTCTGTTTAGTTCATCAGTTTCTTATATCATCAATGTAGGCTGTTTGTGTGTTTCTAGAAATTTTTCCATTTCAATGAATTCAGAAAGATTGAAATTTTACTGAAAAAATTTTAGGAAATATTTCTTTGATCACAATGGAATGAAGCTGTAAATTAATAAAGGATGGGACAGTGAACCAGAATAGGCAAAAATAAATGGAAGTTAACACCCTCTTAGACAATCAGTGAGTCAAGAAGAAAGTTGCAGGAGAAATCAGTAACTACCTTGAAAAGAATGAAAATGAGAACACAACATATCAAAACCTATGGGATGCAGGAAAAGCAGTGCTGAGAGAGAAATTTATAGCCATAAATGCCTGTAATTAAAAAAGAAGAAAGATAAAATCAAAGACTTAACTGCTCACCTAGAGGAATTTGGAAAAGAACAACCTAATCCCAAAACCAGCAGAAAAAAAGGAAATATCAAAGATTAGACCAGAGCTAAATAAAACTGAGAATAAAAAATATGTGAAAAAAATGAACAAAACCAAATTTGGTTCTTTGAGGATATTAATACAATTGACAAACCCTTAGCTAGACTAGCAAAGAAAAAGGAGAAAAAAAATGCAAATACATAAAATAAGAAATGAAGGAGGGGATATCATGACTGATCCCACAGAAATAAAGAATTTCATAAGAGGATACATGAAAAATTGTATGCCAATAAGATGGATAGCTTAGATTCAACATATTTTGAAGCTCACCAGGTGAGTCAAACTGAGAATCAGTACATGTGCACTACTTATTCAACTTTAATTTGAATAAATATTAAAGGTTATTGAAGATATACATATTTGGATGCAGCAGGGCTGGGTTTTGATTCAGTGTCTGTTTAACAAACAAGATATGAGGCCAAACAAGATATGGCCACAACTGTGTTACCAAGTTCCTATTTTCTCTCAGGAAAAAGAAATTTGATCAACAATTTAAAGTAATGATCCCCTATATTTAGAAACCCAAACAATTATGCAACATTTCATAATTTGGAAAACTTTATTAACATTAAACAAAATTTAGAAACATATATACAATGATATTTAATATTCAAAGACCAAGAATATTCTCCATAACAATTGCCTTTAGTGGCTTCAAAGGAGCAAAAGCCTCTTCTCAGGACTCTCCCTTATTCAGTTTTTAATTTTTGTTTTGTTTATTGTTTTTTATGTGTGTGTGTTTTTTTCACATTCCTGTGGGCATGAACCCATTTTTATTTTATTTTATTTTTTTAATTTTTTTGGGGGGTCACTGTTTGTATATGTATTTCCATGGATTTATTTATTTATTTATTTATAGGTACATATAACAATTTTTTATTTAGTAATTTGAGGACCTGCAGGTCTGTTTTCAAAGAGAGTTATTTAACATTCCTGCCTGCATTGTAAGAGATTTTTTTTTTTTTTATTTTCAAAGATGCTTAGACTACATAAATGTTGCACAAAAATTACAGGGATTTCCATGTTCCCCACCTCCCACACGTCATATGACATCCCACATAAACATCTTTCATTAGTGTGGCACATCACCTGCAATGGATATACACATCCTGGGGCTTTGCCACTAAGCATGGAACACAGTTCACATTGTAAACCACACTCTCTCCCACACAGTTCTGCATGTTATATGCTGATGTAAAATGGCCTATATCTGTCATTGTAATTTCACTCAGGATAATTCCCAAGTCCTGAAAAAGCACCTGTATAGCAACTGCTTTTCCCTTCCTTGCCCCAATAACATCCAGTGGGCATTGACTCAACCTCACTGATGTAATTTCTTCCATTGCTTGAATCACATTGTGTCTACAACAGAATACCATTAAGTCCAATTGAATCCATAGTTCTTCCCCAAATCCTGAAGAGTTAGGGATGGTGATGTCCATTTCAACTCCAAGTAAGAGAGGGCTTATATCCCATGGATAAGGTGGATGGGATTATTCTGCCTGCAGCTGCAGGCTCTCCCCATTCCCTGGGATGGCCACTGTCCATCATCGTCTCCTCACTAGGTGACTTGGGTGAGCTGTAGAGTAGGAGTTGCAGCTCCACTGAGATTCCCAGCACAGCTGGCACATGGACAGGCCAGAGGCTACAGTCTCTGGAAGTACACCTACAAACTCCAGCATCACATATAGGTTTGAATATAAGGAACTGATGGACCATGTGCAGGGAGGACTTATTTGAGACCAACTCTGTCACTCTGAAGAGCACAGATTCCAAAGTAGAGCCCACTGATAAGGTATCAGTCTCTGGAGCTACCCCCCCCCCCCTTATATAGGATCTGGGTGTCTCCAGAGGCCTCAGGAGCCCCTCTGTGTGGGATGATATCCACTTTGGTGTTCTATGAGATCCTACTGAGGTGTGCATAAGCATTACCTCTGAGATGAACCCCCAACTCTCTTTGAAGTCTCTTAGCCACATGAACTCATTTACCTTTGCCTATTCCCCCTTTTATTCACAGCCTTTTTCCAGTCATATTGCCAGTTTGCACTTGGTATTAATCTCTCATTGCCAGCGAGGCTCATTCCTGGGAATCATGTCCCATGCTGGGTGGAAGGTAATGCATTCATATGCTGAGTTTAGCTTAGAGAGAGGCCACATTTGATCAGCAAGGAGGCCTTAGGCACCCCATAACAGTAGGCTAAGTTTCTATTACAAGAGCAAAGACTCGTAAGGCTAGTCATCAATAACAAGAACCCATCAGTGGACCCTCCTCCTTTGCCAGACACTGCCCCTGTACTCAGGGGACTGTTTCTGCTCCCTTGGAGAATGTGGAAGAGCTCTTCCAGTTGGGAACTCAGTATTCCCTCATTTATTGCATGATTGTCTACCCACTGTGACCATGCCCCATCCCTTGATCATTTGAACAATTTTTTATATCTTTCATGTATATTCAGGTGAACTTCCTCCCATGAACCTGCCATCCCAGACACACCCCACCAATGATCCTCTCTTGCCCCCTCTGTAAACCTTCTGTGATCCAAACATTCCTTGAAGATGAAGCCCATATAATAGCCCAATAAAATTAATAGGAAAATGAAATAATAAAGATAAGTTTAAATATGAGATAAAATACATGGAAACTTAAAAAAAAACACTAGAAATAAAATAAAAATAGAGATTGGAATATTCAAAAAATGGGAAAAAAACAGAAAAATCGTTTTTAGAAATTTTTAACATTTTTCCTTTTATCACTGCTTTATCAGGTGTCCAGTCTGTACTGTGGCACTTGCCCCCTTTCACTCTCCAGTGTCTCCCGAAATTTCATTTGATTTTCAAAGAAGTTTTAGGTCACAACAAAGTCACACACAGAATACTAGAAACTCCCATATACCCAACCTCCGTTCCCTTTCCTCAACCCATATTAAAACCTTTTTTATGTGAATGGTAGCAATGTTTTAACTTTTATACAGATAGTGAAGCATAGCTACTAAACTTTATCAATGGTTTACAATATAGTTTACAATTTAGATGGTACATTTTAATAATTTTTGATGATATTTACCATGTCCAGTGTCCATTTCTGTAAGGTAGTGAAAAACATTTCCCATGACCACTAAATACCCCCTGTTTGATCTTTTCTGTTCCTTCCACCCCATCCCTCTCGGGCTCATAACACTCCCCTGTCTTGACTCATTGGTTGACAAGATTCATATTTACATGCAACCAGAGGTCTTGACATGCTGATTACCCTCTCCTATTAGGATTCACCCTTTTGCCTAAGAGATGCCCACCTGTCTGTTTCTGGATGTATCAGTCCTCCCAAAGATGGGGGTCCATCTCCTTCCCATTCACCGTGTGGGTCTCCACTCCCCAACACAACACATTATGACAGGATGAACAAGCACACTCCCCAGAAACCTACTTCAGATGCACCCAATCTTGAGTACCACCCCAACCTACACCCTAAACCAGTGACACTACCTTGTCATACAGCCATAAGAGCATTCCCACCCCTGCACTTTCAACATCATACCCACAAATCCCATGTTTACCTAGCCCCCCTCCTATCTCTCCCCCCAGGATCCTGGGTATTCTAACCCACACTTTCTAATCTACCCACCTATCAGCCCTGCACCACCAAACCCAGTACTATCAATACCAACCTGTCCTATCCTTCATTATGCAACTATAATTTATCACTTTACCAGAGATGATATCCATATACTTGATCGCTCACAATCTTCTCTTCTCTTACTCTCCCTTGTTAACCTATCTTTCAGACAATGGTTCTCAGAGACTGCTCACATTCTTCAATTCAAATCAGTGTGGTCATCTACTGTTCATCCTTGTTTGACTTGCTTCACTCAACATAAGGTCTTCAAGATTCATCCATGTTTTTCCATGTTTTAGCACTTGATTTCCTTTAACAGTGTTGTGTAGTTTTCTGTATATAAGTCCTTTACATCTTTACTTAGATTTATTCCTAGGTATTTGATTCTTTTAGATAGTATTGAATTGGTATTTTTTCTTGATTTTCTCCTCAGATTGTTCGTTATTGGTGTACAGAAAAGCTACTGATTTTTGAGCATTGATCTTATACCCTGCAACATTACTGAACTCCTTTATAAGTTCTAGAAGCTTTGTTGTAGATTTCTCAGGGCTTTCTACATATAGGATCATGTCATCTGAAAATAATGAAATTTTTACTTCTTCTTTTCCAATCTGGATGCTTTTTATATCTTTTTCTTGCCTCAGTGCTCAAGCAAGTACTTTTAAGACAATGTTAAATAGGAGTGGTGATAGTGGGCATCCTTGTCTTGTTCCCAATCTCATGCTTTTAGGATTTCAATATTGAAGATGATGTTAGCTTTGGGTTTTTCATATATACCCTTTCTCATATTCAGAAAGTTTCCTTCTATTCCTATCTTTTGCGGTGTTTTTATCAGGCAAGAGTGCTGTATTTTGTTGAATGCTTTTTCTGCATCTACAGAGATGATCATGTGAATTTTTTCTTTCAGTCTGTTTATGTGGTGTATTACATTGATTGATTTTCTTACGTTGAACCATCCTTGCATACTTGGGATGAAACCCACTTGGTCATGGTGTATAATCCTTTCGATATGTTGTTGAATGTGATTAGCAAGAATTTTGTTGAAGATTTTAACTTCTAGGTTCATTAGAGAAATTGGTCTGTAATTTTCCTTTCTTGTGGTATCTCTGTTTGGGTTTGATATTAGGGTAATGTTGGCATTGTAGAATGAGTTAGGCAATATTCCTTCTACATTTATTTTTTGGAAGAGCTTAAGCAGAATTGGTGTATGCTCATTCCAGAATGTTTGGTAGAATTCAGCTGTGAAACCATCTGGTCTTGGGCTCTTCTTAGTTGGGAGGATGTGATGATTGATTCTATCTCTTTAATTGTAATTGGACTGTTGAGTTCATCAATTTCTTCTTTCATTAATGAAGGCTGCTTTTGAGTTAATAGAAACTTGTCCATTTCCTCTAAATTATCATTCTTGTTGGCTTTTAATTTTGCAAAGTATCCTCTTATGACTATTTCTGTGGGGTCAGTAGTGATATCCCCTTGCTCATTCCTTATTTGGTGTTTTTGCATCTCTTTTCTCTTTTTCTTTGTTAGTCTAGCTAAGGGTTTGTCAATTTTATTGATCTTCTCAAAGAACCAGCTTTTGGTTTTGTTTATTTTTTCTAGTGTTTTCTTATACTCTATTTCATTTAGTTCTGCTTTAATCTTTGTTACTTCCGTCTGTCTACTTCCTTTAGGTTTAGTTTGTTGTTGTTTTTTTCCAATTACTCCAAGTGTGCAGTTAGGTTTTCAATTTTATCTCTTTCTTCTTTTTTAATATATGTATTTATGTCTATGAACTTCCCTCTCAGGACAGCTTTGGCTGCATCCCATAGGTTTTGATATGTTGTGTTGTCATTTTCATTAGTTTCAAGGTAGTTACTGATTTCTTTTTAGATTTCCTCCTTGACCCACTGTTTGTCTAAGGGTGTGTTCTTTAACTCCCACATCATTGTGCCTAATCTGATTCTCTGGTCATTAGTGAGTTCCAATTTCATTTCATTGTGGTCAAAGAAATTACTTTGTATAATCTCAATCTTTCTGAATTCCTTGAGAGTTGTTCTTGGCCTAGCATGTGGTCTCTCTTGGAGTATGATCCATGTGCACTCGAGAAGAATGTAAATCATGCTGTACTTGGGTGTAATGTTCTGTATATGTCTATTAAGTCCAGGTACTTTAATGTATTGTTCAGAATCTTTGTTTCTTTATCGATTCTCTGTCTAGATATTCTATCTAATGATGATAATGGTGTATTAAAGTCCCCCACTATAATTGTAGAGTCATTTATTTCTCCATTAGTTTTCCAGAGAGTGCCTCATGTATTTTCAGGCACCCTGATTACGTGCATAAATGTATATGATTGTCCTCTCTTCTTGAGATATTACACTTTTTACTAATAGTTTCCATCTTTGTCTCTTACAGTAGTTTTGCATTTAAAGTCTATTTTGCCTGATATTAGAATAGGTACTCCTGCCCTTTTTTGGCTATTGTTAGCTTGGTAAAATTGTTTTCCAGACATTCACTTTCAGATTCCTTGAATCCCTGGTTTGAAGGTGGGTTTCTTGTAGACAACACATAGATGGATCATATTTCCTTAACCATTCTGCCAATCTGTGTCTCTTGAGTGGTGAATTTAATCCATTACCTTCAGTGCTATTACTCACAATGAATTTCTTACTTCAGCCATATTTTCTTTAGGTTAATGTATGTAATATGTTGTTTTGCTTCTGTTTTTGTCTCTTTAGTTGTTTTTAAACTCTCATCCAACTCTCTCTCCCTTGTTTTTTCCTTTCAACTTGTAGAACTTCCTTTAGTATTTCTTGAAGTGCAGGTTTCTTATTGGCATACTCTCTTATGTTCTGTTTTTTCTGTGAATATTTTGAACTCTCCATCATTATTGAATGCCAGTTTTGCTGGATAGAGAATTCGTGGCTGGAGTTTTTTTCTTTCAGTATTTTGACTATGTCTTACCACTGTCTTCTTGTCTCCATGGTTTCAGATGAGAAATCAGCACTTAATATTATTGTGCTTCCCTTGTATGTGACTGGGAGAGACTGGGAAACCAAATAGAGGATTTTATACATAATGATATAGAAGGCTAGTATGATGAGGAGGGAGAGAAAGAGTAAGGAAAGGGCTGAAGGAAAAAGTTAATATTAATAAAAAAAGAAGAATACAGAATTGATAGAATAGAAATTGACACCCTTAAGTTGTGGGCTAATGAAAAAACGTGGTATGTAAGAACCACAACAGAAAGTAGAAGGCAGAATGATGAAGTAAGGAAGAGAAAGCTTGGGATACAGAATCAATATAGACAGAGAATGGGAAATTACTGAAAAAGAAGCACAGCAAAGAAGAAACAAGCTAGTTGCACCTAATTTTAAAAAAAATGAAAGAAAAAATAAAGGGGGCAAGAAAGAGGAAAGAAAAGCAAGCAACAACAAATAAACAGAGAAAAATCAAACAACCACACAGGCTAGCAGTCAAACAAATCTAAGGAAGAACAGTGTTCCTTCTTGGACCCTTCTGGATTCTCTCAGCCTGCTTGTATTTATCAATGAATTGTCCTGCATTGTTCTATCTGCAGGTTTTGAGGCAGATTTTTAACTATAAAACTAAATTAAAAAGAAAAATTCATTTTTTATTTTTTAAAGTGACTGTTTTTTTTTTTTTTTTTTGGTGAAACAAGGAACCCAAAATATTTCCTCTTCTAGACCACCCCCTTCACTGAGGGGACCCTAACTAAGCTCATGGACCCTAATCAAGCACTTCCCACTTCCTGGCCTCCCCAGGGAAGCTGAAGCTCTGATGCTAGTCAGTGCAGAATGATAAAAATGGCTGTCTCAGCCCCTTCTGGAGCCAAGCCTCAGTGTAACCAGGCTGCTGGGTAAATCAGGCTTCCTCAGTAGATTCTCCTTTTCCCTCAACCTGGTGCTGCTTCAAGCCAGCTTATGTGCTCCCCAAAGCTATGAGGCAGTCCAGGCAACCAAATAGACAGAAAAGAAGCCCTTCTCCACCTTCTGTCAGAACCCTCCCCCCCCTCAGAGAATGCTCCCTCTTACCGGGTTCTGGCAGTGGTTGGGGCATATCCCTGAGCAGCTAGGTAAATCAACCTTCCTCAGCTGATTCACCACTCCCCTCAACCTGGTCCTGCTTCAACCAGCTATTTTGTTCCCCAAAGCTGCAAGGGGTTCCAGGCAGCAAAATCCACAGAAAGGAAAGCTCTCTCGACCCTCCACCAGAATCCTCCCACCCTTGGAGAAAGCTCCCTCTCACTGGGTTGCTACTGTGAGTCACAGCTCAAACTAGCCTTTTCCCCTGAGGGTGAGGCTCAGCCATCTGTGTTAATCTCCATGGGTAGGATTAAAACTCATGAATCTCTACCAAGAAATCCACACCACTGAGCTGCCTCCAGATAGATGTCCCAAGCCTCTTGCTCTGTGTGCCCACAGCACAGACCCCCAGTCAAGACCCCATCCTCAATCAGACATCCTCAGAGAGCTAGTCAGCGAGTGCCCTCCTAAACTGATGCCATCTTGCCTCCCCTCTTATTCAATTTTAAGAAATGTTCTTCTATAAGATTTTTCATAAGGGACTTAATTCAAGTCTTCTTTTGGGCATGACCTTAAACCTCAGTTGGGCAATTTGCAGGGCTTTACCCCACTTGAGATGAGTTTTAATCAAACCTTGGCAATGGCTTCTTTTAAGGTGAGATTCATTTGCTCAGTCTTTCCTCTGGATTGAGGTCTTCAGGGAGAATGCAAACTACCAGTATATAACAGTCTAGACACATCTTTAGTCAATTCAGAAATAAAGGCCACCCTATTGTCACTTTGTATAGACATAAGAAGTCCAAACCTTGGAATGATTTCTTTATTAAGACATTGACTAGTTTTCAAGCTTTTTCCATTTGACATGGGAGGGCTTTTATGTAATTAGTGAAAGTGTCTACAAACAGTAGAAAATATTCAAAGTTTACAGCAGCTCTTGGCATTTCAGTAAAGTCAGTTTGCCAGTCTTCTCCTCCCCTTAATACTCTGTATTGTACTCCTTTGGTTAGGGCTGAAATCTGAGTTTTAGGGTTAACTTGAGCACAAGTTACACACTGATCTTTTACTGACTGAATCATTCTGCAGAGTGGATCCTCTGAGGAATTGACTTACCCAGTGAAACAGTTTCATGCCCATAATGAGTAAGTCTGTGGAAATAAATGGCAATGGCTTTCACTAGGTTTTTGCATATGGGTAATTTGTGGTAGTCTTCCCAAAGACCCCAAGGGCTTTCTTTTCAACCAACCATTGCCTGTGGCTCAAGTATATCCCCACTTTTTGTTCTGATTAAATCTTTTTTCCAATATTGGGGTTTCCCCAAATGGCTTTAGGCTAGGGTCTCACTAACTCTGGGATATTAATGGGTCATCCAGTCTTTCAGTGTGGAAGAGTGTAGTAAAAATTGGTTCTATTCTCCCTGCAGATAACTTAGTGGTTTTATCAGCAAAACTGTTTGTGTTTGCTTCCCTGCTATGGGAAGTTTTGTGTTCTCTGAAATGAACACCAGTTGATGCTAATTCCTTGAAGGAGCATCAAAACTTTAAGCAGCTTTAGAATGAGATCAACATGTTTCATGTCCTTATTAGCAGCAGTGAGTAATCCCCTCTTTTTCCAAATGGCTCCATGGATGACACTGCAAAGTCATATCTGGAGTTTGTATAAATGTTCACTCTTTGTCCTGAACTGAAGTGGAGGACTCTTGCAAGGGCTACTATTTCAGTACTCAGAGCTGAAGTTCCTGGGGACAAGGATCGTGCTTCCAAAGTTTCTACCAGGGTGACTACCAAATACCTTGCTTATTACTTCCTGTGGTCCATAAAACTACTTCCATCAGTAAATAATTTAAGAGCTGGGATTTTTAGGGTTACATCAGTCAGTCCCAATCTATTGGAAGATATTTCCTTAAAGAGTTGTACACAGTAATGCTTGGGGAGTATCCACTCTGATTTATCTTAAACTCTCAGAGCAAAGTGGCAACATTAAGTTTGTAATTAGTCTTTAAGGTCACAATAGGATTGTCTATTGGAGTGCCTTGATAGATCCCCTTTTTGTTTAAATATTGTAATTACATCAGGAGGAGTATGATGCAAGCTAGGGAACTTAATGTGAAGTTTTCTGTCTCTAGCAGAAGGTCACTAGTAGTTGTGCCTGTGTGCAGACAGGCAGGCCATTCTTGAGATACAAGGTCTAACTGTTTGGACAGGTATGTTATTGGTCAGGTGCTCCTCCAAAGGTTGAGTTAAAACTCCCAGGTTGATGCCTTGCCATTCATCTAAGAATAAGTGAAACATTTTTGTGCAGTCTGGCAATCCTAGACCTGAGGCAGCAATTTTTGCTTAAGGTTCTAATAGTAAGTGCACTTTCTGGTGTCCAGACTAGGGGCTCTTTTTCACTTCCTTTAAGTGTTTCATATAGTAGCTTAGCTATAAATCTAAAATTAGTTATCCACAGCTTATACTAACAAGCCATGCTGAGAAACACTATGAGATCCTTTTTTTTTTTTTTTATTGTGGGTAAAAATCTAAATTTTCACAATACATACCAACATTTGCAAAATGATATATAAATATATATGCATATATGTGCATTTGCTTACAAAAATGTTATTTATGTATATATATAAATATATTTTAAGAGGTGTTTAGATACCCAAAATATTACACGGAACCCACTGGGATTCCCATGTTGCCCACCTCCCCGTTCTTAGGCTTGAAAGTCCATATAAGGCTTCCTTTTGACTGGGCAGGAGGGCCCATTGTCCCTCAGAGAATTTAAAATGAAAATATTTAACATGAGTTTGAATAGCCTGGGCCTTATTTTCTGACACATATCCTTTTTCATTAGTGTCTGTAACATTATTACTATGTTCTCATCTGAGGCTTCTTATATTTTGCTAACAATGAGTATATCATCTACCTATTGAAGGAAGAGTCTTTCCCTGAGTCATATCACCTGCAATTCCCTGGATAGGGCTTGCCCAAAAAGTTCAAAGAATTCTTAAACCCTTGCAACAGCACAGTTCAACAATACTGTTGTTTCACTCCAGGGTCAGCATCTTTCCATTCCAAAGCAAAGAGTCTCTGTGATTCCTTCTCTAGCAAGATGCAAAAGAAAACATCTTTTATGCCCATGACTGTCAATCAGGTGTATGTGTTAGTAATATAATCAAAGAAGTGTGAAGGAATTAGCTCTCAAATCTTGTACAAATCTGCATTCCTGAGTACCTGCTTTAAGTGCTGGTAAGATAGGGGTATTAATGTCTGGTTGAAAAGGTCTAATTAGTCCCCACTTGAGAAATTTCTTGATTAGGGGTTAGATGCTAGCTCAAGCCTCTGGTCTGTGTGGATTTAGTTTTAGATGTGGTTGGGTAATATTTGGCCACAGTCTTAACTTGACTTCTTATACTTCATCTGCGCATTCTGGGTGTCCCCCAGTAACCCATACCTCAGCTGGGCCCTATTGTTTTATCTCTTTGGGTACTGCAAACTTCTCAGTGACACCAGCTAAATCCAACAGAGTCCTTGGAAGGCACAGATATGTATCACTGTGACCTGTATATTCACTTCATTAGGTGAAAATCAAAGTGAAGTTTGCAATTTGGAAAGTAAGTGTTGGCTGAGAAGGACAATTGGGCATTCAGGCATGTAGTGAAATCTGAGCCAGTTGAGTCTCTCCAATCCGATATTGCAGTGGTTCTGAGAATGGCTTAAATATTTTAGTCCCCAAACATCAATGATAGGGACTGATTCATTAGATTCTTTACTTAGTCTCTGGTTAAAACCTGAATAATTGGTTCTAGTGTCCACCAAGAAGTCAATTAACTTCTTATACACTTGAAATGAGACCTGAATTTCAATGTGGGTGATCAGGATGGTTTCCCAACCAGTGGAAGGTGCTCCCAGACCCCATCACTCCAGGTTTCTCTCTTCATCCCCTTCTAACTGTGGGAGATGGACTGCTAGGTGGGAGGTCCTAGTCCCTCACTTGCTGGGGAGATTCAGGCATTCCTGCTTCCAATGTCCTCCCTCCTTACTGTAAGCACGTAGCTGGGGACAGAATGGTCTTTCTGGGGACCCTATGGGATCTTACTCTTCATTGAACTTACCATGAAAGCTTTCCCTCATCTCACTGTCTGTGGGTCCCCGACATTCTTGCTGATAGCTGCTCCTGTGAGGCTGGCTTTGTAGGCAGCATGTTACTTTTGCTCCTCCTTATGGGTAGCCTCCCAGTTGTGAAAAATATTACAGGAAATCTCTACTAATTTTGACATAGGCACGTCCAATCACCCTTCCAATTCCTAGAGTTTTCTCCTTATATCAGGAGCACATTAAGTATGGTTAACAGTGCACAGTTTAGAGGGGTTCTCTGTATCTAAATCAGTGTACTGTCTATAGGCTTTAAGCAGTTGCTCTAAATAGGATGATTTTCTTCAGGGTCTTGAAATATTTGAAGATTTTATTAAAGATCCTTTGGGCACTCTTTTTATAAGAACTGCAATAATATAAGCTTAATAATGATTCAATTTAGTCCTGTCTGACTGCTCACTTGAATTCTAATTTGGCTCAACTCAGAGAACTGCTAAGTCTCCTGGAATGTGCACTGAATTGTTTGGATTATTGTTGCTCAGAGAGTCAGCATGGTCATGGGCATACATATACATATATATATATATATATATATATATATATATATATATATATATA